>PVJS01014941.1:0-39620 GCA_004027185.1 Glis glis | reverse complement strand
TTTTTTTTTTTTTTTTTTTTTTTTTTTTTGCGGTACCGGGGATTGAACGCAGGGGCGTTCTACTTCCGCGCTACGCCCCCGGCCCTATTTTTTATGCTTTATTTTGAAACCGGGTCTCACAAGGTTGCGGAGGACCTCACTAAGGAGAGAGAGAGAGAGAGAGAGAGAGAAAGAGCGAGAGCTGAGGCTGGCCACAAACCAGGATCCTCCAGTCTCCGCCTCCCAAAGTACTGGGATTACAAGCGTGCGCCACCACGCCGGGCTTCCAGACCTTTTTAAAACAGGATCTCACTTAAGTGGCCTGAGGCTGTCCTCAAACCTGAGATCCTCCTGTCTCAGCCTCTCAAGCACTAGGACTACAGGCCTGCACCACCACACCAGGCATGATAGCCATTCTTACTGGAGTGTGGTAATATATCCTTGTGGTTTTTACTTTTATTTCCCTGATGACTAGTGATGTTGAGCATTTTTTTTTCATATACCTGTTGGCCATTTGTATGTCTATTTAGGTCTTTTGCCTATTTTAAAATTAGGTTATTTGGGTTTTTTTGCTATTAAATTTGTATGTGTGGGGGGGTGCTGGTAATTGAACCCAGGGGCAATCTACCTCTGAGCTACAACCCTAGCCCTATTTTGTTTTTTTATTTTGAAACAGGATCTCATTAAGTTACTGTGAGCTGGTCTCAAACTTGTGCTCTTCCTATCTCAGCCTCCAAGTACTAGGATTACAGGTGTGCCCCACCATGCCTGACTTGCTATTGGAATTTTTTGATTTCCTTATATATTCTGCATATTAACTCTTTGTCAAATGTATAGTTTGCAAACATTTTCTTCCATTCTGTAGGTTTTCTCTTCACTCTCTTGATTGTTTCCTTTCTGTGTAGAAGCCTTTTAGTTTGATGTAATCCTATTTGTCAATTTTTTTGCCATTATTTCCTGTGCTTTGGGGGTCTCATCAAAAAACTTCTTTCCCATTCCAATGTCCTGAAGTGTTTCCTCTATATTTTCCTCTAGTAGTTTGCTAGTCTTTAGGTTTTAGGGTTGATTTCTATGGGGTTGCTAGGGATTAAAACCAGGGCCTCACACATGCTAGGCAAACACTCTACCACTGAGCTACAGAAGGGTCCCCCCACCCATGAGAGATGGGGATAGTTGTTTTCTGTTCTAGTAGGTGTATAGCCTGACTTTTAAATCCTTCTGTCAATTCACCTTGTCTTTCCAAGAGCATTTGCACTCTCCCAAGCAAGAGCATCCCACTGTTACCCCGCTTGTGTTCTCACTCAGTTCCCACCAGCCCTGCCAGCTCCCACATTCCAACTCCATGCCTCTGTCCATGCTTTTCCCACACGAATGTCTGCCCCCTTCTTTTGTGCCCAGGACATCTAATACCCTTCTCTATGGGATCTTTGACTGCACCATTTCCTTTCCTTTGCTACGAGTTTCTTCAGGGATATGGTTCTCTGTCCTAGAGAGCTTCAAGAGGCACTGACAGCTTTGTTCCATCCCCAGAGATTTTGATGTTATTGATGCTAGGACTTCTAAAAGTCCTCCCCGTGATTCTAAATTAGCTGCCAATGTCAAGAACCAAGCACTAGGGCTTATAGTTTTCACCAGAAAAATCAAATATATACCAGGTTGTCTGGAGGTGGGACCTAGCATTATATCTTGGTGTAAAATTAGGGCTGAGAACCACTAACATTCTGCTTAAAAGTTGCTTCGCATACATCTTATCTACTCAACTAGAATTCAGGTTAATAAATGAATTTTCTACTTTTTCATTTCTGATCCCACCCCACCCTATCCCTAATACACACCAAATACTAAACACATAGCAGACGTTTAGTAAGTAGCTTAGTAAGTAAGCACTTTCTGGTGGACTGTGATTTTTTCCCATGTAAATTGTTTAGGTTCGTGGATTAGAGGCAAGATCATGTATTCAAATCTGAAATGAGCCACTTTTCTTCCCTCAGACTAAATCCCTGTTCCATAGCCAAAAGTTAAATATTTGCCCTCTGCTAACTGCCCTACAAATGCTTGTCAGCAGGGACTATCTGAAAGAATGTGTATGGCTTAGTATAAACTCATCACATCAATGAGGAAAAGAAAAATGTCAATAAGACATGTGGGGAAGAAATGTTCATTTCTACTTTTATTACCAATCTTCTGCTTTTAGGATTTTGTTGCTTATTTTTCCATAATTGTTATACCATAAATACCACTTGCTGAGTTAAAAAAAAAAAAAGAGAACAATAATGAGGTAGTTTACCAGACAACAAATGCTACTTGCAGGCCCACCAGAGCCAAGCTTATAGATTTTTCTTACCAACTTCAATCCATCCTCAAAAGATTATTCAGCCTGCTAAAAATGAGTCCTCTTCATTTCTTTCCCTGGCACAAAGTATATCAGGAAAATCCACTTACGATCAGTCACTTAGCAAAGTTTTTAGAGGATGCATTTCCCCCAGATAGTGGGATGACAAATTAGGCCTTCGGCACAGTTTCTTGATGAAGTAGTTTGAACTTTGCCTTTCTCAAAATTTACTTCTAAAATTTCCAGCTCACTGTGATGCAGCTATAATACTACAACAGGAAGAATGTTTATTTTGTGAAAATATATAGCTTTCAAGGATGCAAGTGACATTAAAGTGAACTTAAGCCCATCAAGATTCAGAAGTCAGGTTTAGGTTTGGGAAGTTAACTGAAAGCCTGCATTTATTTCTCCTTCCCCGAGTCCCAAAGAAATGACAGTAAAGAGATCTGAAGAGGGACAAATCCATAATAATACTGAAAGCAGGAAATGGTAGCCATCAGCAGACCAGAGATTTTTGACAGACTTTTAAAACATGAAATTGTAGATTATACTGATGTTAAGTAAAAGCTGAAAGAAATATATCCAAGAATGTACACAGAGAAGGATGACGCAGATGTGGAAGCCTATCTTCCTGGCAAGGAAAGGCTCACAACTAAGAGTCAGAAGATGTGACGAGCAAGACCTGGAGCAGAGGTCGGATGGAAGCTGAACAGGTATCTTCTGTTGGTCTGCCTTGAGTTCAGCTCCTTACTTCCAAGGAAGATGCTTGTCATCATTTTTGTTCCTAGAATAACTGTAGAGTTGGTCTCTAAAGAAAGGGTAGCTTCAGAGTAAAACCATGAAAATGTTGGCAGTGAGGAGTTTATAGGTGGAAGGAATCCTGCGTACACCCTGTCCTGGCTCTTGGGTGTGCTGCCTGAGCCACACACAGAAATTACAGTGGAATTCTGAAGTGAAGGAAAGAGCTCCACGGCATCAGAGAATTCCACATCAGTTCTCCTTATTAACCAATCTAGTTGCTAATTCACAAAGCTGAATAGATAACTAAGGCTCATTGATCACATGAGAAAAACAAATAAAATGAAAAATGACCAAAAGTAATCAATACCTGAGGAAGTAAATGATTCAGGGGGAAGTTGGGGATGGGATTCTCATTAACATTAATCCAGTGAGGTATTGCAACTATAAAGCAGAAATAGCTGCTACAACAAGGGATAATAAAAGAAAAATCCAAAACATGATTGCTAAAATTGAATACATTAACAAAATAGTGAAGATAAAGTAAAGGAAAGCTTTCAGAAATCGGACAAAAACATAAAAGTCTGGAAAATATGAAGAATTTTAAGAGTTAAGAAATATGGTGAACCACCTAAGCACTCTAAAGTCTGCCCAATAGGTATGCATAATAAAGAAAAACACAGCATGGAGACCATCTCACTTAACTGACGACAAATGTCTTCAGAGTGAAAGGCCTATTCATTGTTGAGCAATATAACTACAACTAACACAAATAACTAATATCATTGACACCATCTACTAGGTGCAATCCATGGATTGTCTCATATGATATCACAACAACCTATGAGATAGGAATGATTAATGAAGAAAAACTCATATTTAGTCACATCCTCATGATATTTCAGATCATCAGTGTGAAGAAACTATACTAAACATTTAGAGAAAAAGATGGTCATTTACAAGGGAATAAAAATCAGACAAGCATCAGACTTCTCAACAGCAATACTTGTTGCTCAAAGACAATGGAGCAATGCCTTTAACATTCTGAAGGGACATTATTTTTAATCAAGAATTATCCAGAATATTTATTAAAAGTAGAAGGTATGAGTAAAATACAATCTTTTCCAGGCACTGGAGGATGCAGAAAATTTACTTCCATCTACTTACCCCCTAAATATTTGAGGATATAGTATGGAATAAAAAATATGAGCCGGGCGTGGTGGCGCATGCTTGTAATCCCAGTATTTAGGAGGCAGAGACCGGAGGATCCGGGTTCATGGCCAGCCTCAGCTACTTAGTGAGGCCCTCCGCAACTTCGCGAGACCCGGTTTCAAAGTAAAGGATAAAAAATACAAAAAAAAAAAAAAAGAAAGAACCCACCAAAGAGGACAACACAGAATCCAATATAACATACTAACTGAGGAATGCAGAGAAAAGTAATACCAGAATCATAGCTGGGCAACAATCCTAGAAAGCAATCATATGAAACCAGAACTGGATGTGAGCAGGCGCCTAGAAAAAGCCTTAACAAGAAGAATAGAATGTGTTCCAGTTAACAGAGTTTGACAAAGAAGTCAAAAAACTTAATGGTCTGATGGAAAAAGTCATAGATTTTCATTAAGCCAAAATGATGGAAGGCAATTAGACACTCCAGGAAAAACAAGACAGCAGTACCAGAAAATTACACCACACATGTTAAGCAAACTTGGATATGGTATGATTTTGAATAATTGGTGGAGGGTAAGAAAAGGGAATCCACTTGGACCTTACGTATGAAACACTACCCTTTGAATGGCACAAGCTTAATAACATAAACTACATTTATTTTTCTGCAAATCCAGTCACATTAGTACAATTCTAAATTTATATTATAATATTTGTCTCTTTTGGTTACTAATTTTTTAAAACTTCTGATTCTTTACATAAAGCATAAAAGTCTTAACAATAGTTATAAAGTAGAATGTAAACATTAACAATAACAAGTTATATCATGATATAACTTATAGATAGGTAAAGGGAGGAGTACTAAAAAGTTTAGAATACTGTAGAAGCACTAACTTACTTATTCTACTAGGAATCAATAGCTACCTCAAGTAATCGATTATTTAGAAATCAATTATTTAGAATTATGATTGTAATCATCAGTTGTATTTAAAAAAAAGAGCTAGATACAATTGGGAGAGAAGGAGAAAGATAAGAAAAATTTACATTTTATTTCACACAATTTCCTTGTTAAGTGTTGCTTATTCTGTATAAGAAGTACTTCTATAATATTTTTAAAGCCTGTATTTATTCTACTTCTTTTAAAATATCTGAAACCAGACCATTTCACAAATGTTGATCATAACTGTCTGCAGAATGGCAATCAATATTTCCTCAATTCACTTTCACCCCTTATTACCATGTTCGTCCTCATTCTGTACACTTTTCACTGTTGCCTGAATTCTGCAACTTCCTGCCTGAATCTACTATCTCCAGTCTTGCTCTTTTTTTTTTTTTTTTTGCTTCTCACTATTTGGACCATTGTACCTGTCCCTTACTAAGCTCCTTAATAACCTCTGCCCTGTATTGGCCCGTTTTTCATTACTATAATGAAATACACTAGGCAGGCTACTTTATAAAGAAAAGAGGTTTATTTGAGCTCATGGTTCTGGAGGTTCAAGGATGAGGGGCCACATCTGGAGATGGCCTTCTTATTGGCAGAGTCCTGAGGTGATGCAGGACATCATATGACAAGAGACAGAGAGCTCACACGTGTATCTGTGTGTATCCTCCTCTTCCTCCTCCTCCTCCTCCTCCTCCTCCTCCTCCTCCTCTTCCTCCTCCTCTATTTCCTCTTCCTCCTTATTCTTCTCCTCCTCTTCTTTTTCTTTTCCCTCTCCTTTTTCTTCTTCTCCTCCTCCTTCTTTTCCCACTCCATTCTTTCTCTCTCTCTCTCTTTCTCTCTCTCTTTCCTTATAAAGTTACCAGGATTCAGTCATGGGGACTCTACCATAAGGACCTTATCTAGTTTTTTTTAAATTAATTTATTTTTTAACATGCTTTTTTGGTGCATTGGAGTCTCACATCACAATGAATATCTATTTGATGTTAATATACATGCACACAGCTCTTAGTGTCCCTGCCTCCCCCCACCCATATGAAGTACTGAGAATGATGTTAGTATATTTTCACATGTATACATTGTTTATGATAGTAATTCCACTGATTCACTTCTTTCTTGCCCTTCCCCTTCTCTTGTACCACTTCCCTTGCCCCACTGAGGGTTCTCCGTTATGAACCGGAGTCCTCTGTGTGTCCCCACTACTCCCTAGGTTGCACATATTAATGAAAATATATGTCCCTTCTTTTTTGTGATTGGCTGATCTCGCTTAACATAATGTTCTCCAGATCCTTCCATTTTCTTGAAAATGATGTTATTTTGTTCTTTATTGCTGAGTAAAATTCCATTGTGTGTATTTCCCACAATTTTGTAATCCACTCGTCTATTGATGGACAACTAGGTTGGTTCCACAATTTGGCCACTGTGAAGTGTGCTGCTATGAACATAGGTATGCATATATTACTATAGTTTTCTAGTTTCAATCGCTTTGGTATGATACCCAGTAGTGGTATAGCCGGATCATATGGTGGATCCATTCCCAGTTTTCTGAGGAATCTCCACACTGATCTCCATAGTGGTTAAACTAGTTTGCAATCCTACCAACAGTGTAGAAGAGTCCCAATTTCCCCACATCCTTGCCAACATTTGTTGTTGCTTGACTTCTTAATGATTGCCATTCTAATTGGGATTAGATGAAATTTTAGAGTAGTTTTGATTTGCATCTCCCTGATTGCTAATGATGTTGAACATTTTTTCATGTATCTATTGTCCATTTGTATCTCTTCTTTCATGAAGTGTCTATTCATTTCAGTTGCCGACTTCTTGATAGGGTTTTTTTTTTTTAGTGTAAAGTCTTTAAGTTCTTTGTATATCCTAAATATTAGTCATCTGTCAGAGGGATGGAAAGATCTTCTCCCATTCCATAGGCTTTCTCTTTAGACTCTTGATAGTTTCCTTTGATGTGCAGAAACATTTTAGTTTAATGCTATCCCATTTATTAATTCCTGTTTTAGTTTCCTGGGCTTTGGGGGTCTTGTTGAGGAAGTGTCTACCTGGGACTATATGTTGGAGTGTTGAACCTATGCCCTCCTCTAGTGATTTCACAATCTGTGGTCTAACTTCCAGGTCTTTGATCCATCTAGAAGTGATTCGTGCAGAATGAGAGGTAAGTATTTAGTTCCATTTTTCTACAGGTAGATAACCAGTTTTCCCAGCACCATTTGTTGAAAAGACTGTCCTTTCTCCAACATATGTGTTTAGCACTTTTGTCAAAAATCAATTGACTATAAGTTTGTGAACTTGTTTCCGTAGCTTCTATTCTGTTCCACTGGTTTATGTGTCTGTTTTTGTGCCAATACCATGCTGATTTTATTGCTATAGCTCTGTAGTATAATTTGAAGTCAGGAATTGTTATGCCTCTTGCATGGTTCTTATTGCTGAGAATTGCTTTGGCTATTCTGGGTCTTTTGTTTTTCCATATAAAATTAATGACTGATTTTTCTAGATCTGTGAAAAATGATGTTGGTATTTTGATAGGGATTGCATTGACTCTGTAGATCATTTTTGGCAGAATGGCCATTTTGATAGTATTTATTCTGCCTATCCAAGAGCAGGGAAGATCTTTCCATCTTCTGAGATCTTCTTCGATTTCTTTCTTCAGTGTTCTGTAGTTTTCATTGTAGAAGTCTTTTACCTCTTTGGTATAGTATATTCCTAGGTATTTGATTGGTTTTGAAGTTATTGTGAATGGAATTGTTTTCTGGATTTCTTTGTCAGTGGATTCATGGTTGGCATATATGAAAGCTACTGATTTTTTTAGGTTGATCTTGTATCCTGCTACTTTGCTGAATTTGTTAATCAGCTCTAGTAGATTTTTGGTTGAGTTATCTGGGTCTTCTAGATATAGGATTGTATCATCTGCAAATAAAGATTATTTTAATTCTTCTTTTCCTATTTGAATTCCTTTGATATCCTTCTCTTGTCTTATTGCTCTGGCAAGAGTTTCGAGGATTATATTGAAAAGTAGTGGTGATAGTGGGCATCCTGGTCTTGTTCCTGTTTTTAAGGGGAATTCCGGCAATTTTCCCCCATTCAATATGCAGTTGGCTTTGGGTTTCTTATATACTGACTTAATGATGTTGAGGTATTTTCCTTCTATTCCGATTTTCTGTAGAACATGAATGGTGTTGAATTTTGTCAAATGCTTTTTCCACATCTATTGAAATGATCATGTGATTCTTGTTTTTAGTTCGATTTATATGGTGAGTAATGTGTATTGTTTTGTGTATGTTGAACCAGCCTTGCTTTCCTGGGATGAAACTAACTTGCTCATGGTGTACAATTTTCTCAATATGGTTTTGAATGTGCATGGTTAGTATTTTATTTAGAATTTTTGTGTCTATGTTCATTAATGATATTGGTCTGTAATTCTCTTCTTGAGGTGTCTTTATTTGGCTTTGGTATTAATGTGATGTTGGCCTCATAAAAGGAATTTGGAAGAATTCCATCCCTTTAGTTCTTCTGTAAAGGTTTTGTAGAATTCAGCTGGAAAACCATCTGGACCTGGGCTTTTCTTTGAGGGAAGACCTTTTATTGCTGTTTCTATCTCTGTGCTTGCTATTGGTTGATTCAGGTTTTCTATATCCTCTTGGTTCAATTTAGTTAGTTTGTATGTGTCTAGAAATCTTTTGATTTATTCCATGTTTTCCATTTTATTGGAATATAAGTTTTCAAAGTAGTTTCTTATGATCCTCTGGATTTCTCCACTATCTGTGGTGATGTCCCCTTTTTCATTTCTGATTTTGGTAATTTGGGTTGATTTTCTCCTTCTTTTGGTAAGGTTAGCTAGTGCTTTGTCAATCTTGTTAATCTTCTCAAAGAACCAACTTCTTGTTTTGTGTATTGTTTTTTATTCTCTATTTCATTAATTTCTGATCTGATTTTAGTTACCTCCTGCCTCCTACTAGCTTTGGGATTTGACTGTTCCTGTTTTTCAAGATCCTTGAGGTGTGTCATTAGGTTATTTATTTGGATGTCTTCTGTTTTTCTTATGTGGGCACTCAGTGCTATAAATTTTCCTCTTAATACTGCCTTCAAAGTGTCCCATAGATTTTGGTACATCGTGTCTCTATTTTTGTTTAATTCCAGGAATTTTTTTATTTCTCCCCTTATTTCTTTTCTGATCCATTCCTCATTCAGGAGTGTATCATTCAGTCTCCATGTACTTATGTAATTACTTTTGGTCTTCCTGTTGTTAATTTCCAGTTTCATTCCGTTGAGATCTGAGAATATGCAGGGAATTATATCACATCTTTTGAATTTGCTGGTGCTTGCTTTGTGACCCAGTATGTGGTCTATTTTGGAGAATGTTCTGTGGGCAGCTGAGAAAAATGTGTATTTAGGTGTTGCTGGTTGAAATAATCTGTATGTGTCTATCAGATCCATTTGATCTATGGTTTTCTTTAGGTCTGAGCAATCTTTATTCATCTTTTGTCTGGAGGATCGATCTAGTGGCGTGAATGGTGTGTTGAAGTCTCCCAGTATTATTGTGTTTGGGTCTATTTGGGTCTTGATGTCCCAAAGACTTTGTTTTATGAATGTGGGTGTACCCACATTTGGGGCATAAATGTTTTCTATTATTATATCTTCTTGTTGGATTGTTCCTTTTATTAGTAAGAAGTGACCCACTTTGTCTCTTCTGATGTGTTTTAGCTTAAAGTCTGTTCTGTCAGATATAAGCATTGCTACCCCTGATTGTTTTCAATCTCTGTTTACATGGTATATCTTTTTCCATTATTTTACCTTTAGCGTATGAGTATCTTTGGCTAGAAAGTGAGTTTCTTGTAAGCAGCATATAGTTGGGTTATGCTTTTTAATCCACATTGCCAGTCTATGCCTTTTAATTGGAGAGTTGAGTCCTTTGACATTCAGTGTTATTATTGAGATATGATTTTTGTTTCCTATCATTTTGAGTTCTATTTTCTGTTTGCTGTAGTGACAAATCTTGTTTAGCTGCCTACCTAGTAGAGTTCACCTCTTCTGTGGTTCTGAAAATTGCTTGTTTTTCCTTCTTTGTGATTTATTTCTTTTAGGATTTTCTCTAGTGTTGGCTTGGTCCTCATGAATTCTTTTAATGTTTGTTTATCATGGAACATTTTTATTTCTCCATCAATTTTAAATGATAGCTTTGCTGGATATATCAGTCTTGGTTGGAAGTTATTTTCTTCCAGGGTCCGGAGTACTTCATACCAATCCCTCCTGGCATTCCTGACTTGGGTTGAGAAGTCTGGGTAATTTTTATTGTTTTGCCCCTGTATGTCACCAATTCTTTTGCTCTTGCTGCTTTTAGGATTCTTTCTTTGGCCTCTATGTTAGACATTTTAATTATTATGTGGTGTGGGAAGATCCTTCTTTGGTCCTGTCTTAACGGTGTTCTATATATGTCTCCTGTATGTGAATGTCCAAATCCTTTTCTATGTTCGGAAAATTCTCTGAAATTATTTCTCTGAAGAGGTTTCTTATACCCTTGGTCTGTGCTTCTAAACCTTCTTCGATGCCTTTTATCCATAGATAAGGATGTCTTGTATTGTTCTGTATTTCTTGGATGGCCAGGATGTGTTTTAATATCTTCTGTATATCGTTGACTGTGTTTTCAGTTTTGAATGAACTGTCTTCCAGGAGTGATGCCGTGTTTTTCATGTGGTCGAGGCTACTAGAGTTGGTTTCTATTGCTGTCTTTACTTCGTTTATTGACTCCTTCATTTCGTTCAGTGTTTCTTTCTGATTCTTTCTTAGAGCCTCAACTTCCTCCTTCATCTCCTCTATGCTTTCTTTGAGGCCTTTTATCATTCTGAAGATCAAAATTCTGAATTCTCTGTCTTGTATTTCCTGTAGGTCAGTATCAGTAATCTCACTTGTTAATGCATTGTGTTTCTTGTTCCCTCACTGTTCCTCATTCTTGTATTTTCGGTGTTTTCAATTTTGTGTTTCTGTTGCCTCCGCATCATCTTCCTTTCTACGTATAAGACCTCTTGATGGTCCCTGTAGTCCCAACTGGGTCAGTACACTGCAGGCTGTGGTTCCCTCCCATCTGGTTGACTGGAGCGTGGTGTGTGTGTGTGTGGCATGCAGGTTCCAGAGCTCCGGTGTTGGCTCATGAGGCACATTTCGAGGCGTGGTGTTGGATGTGGGCTCTGAGGCGCGGGTGATGGTGCCAGAAGGTGCCCGGTCTCTGAGGTGTGGGTGCTGAGGGTTGCCCTGGCCCCAAGGGATGCACACATGCTCCGGGTCTCGGGAGGTGTTGCCAGAGGTTGTCCAGGCTCTGATGCACGGCGCTGTGTATCTCACGCGGGCCCGAGGGTGTTACGGGCTCTGGGTATCGGGTGGCCGTGCTGAGGGTGCAGGGGTACTAAGGCACTGTGCACAGGATTGCATGCAGGCCCCAGGGAGGTGCACAGGCTCCTGGATCTCAGGTGGCGGTGCCGGAGCATGCCCTGGCTCTGAGGCAGTGCGGAGGATTGCACAGGTCTCCAGTGGTGGCGCCAGAGGGTATCCAGGCTCTGAAGCATGGCACAGAGGCTCCGGTGCAGGTGAGAAAGGTGCAGGCTCTGGGTCTCTGGTAGCAGCGCTGGAGGGCATGGGGGTCCGAGGTGGGGTGCGGAGGGCCACCCGGGTTGCACAGGAGGGTGCCACAGTCGAGGTCAGGCGCAGAGGACCGCCCGGGTCCCCCCCCAACGGCATGGAGATCGGAGGCGGGACATGGAGGGCCGTCGGGGTCCACCTGGGTCACGCGGGACGGCAGGGGTGCCGGGGGGCTGCCTGGGTCGCGTGGGACAGTGCGGGTGGCCGAGGCTGGGCACGGAGGGCCGCCCTGGTCACGTGAGATGGCCTAGCTGGACAAGGCAGGGCGCGGGGTGCCGCTCGAGTATCGGCTGGTGTCAGATCGGGCGGGCTCGTAGCACGATGGGGGGGAGGTGCACAGCTCTGGCAGGAGCCCGTGCTAGGGCAGCCTTTCAAGGGTATTCACGATCTGCTGCTGGGATGGCCCCACCACTCACAGAGTTCTGCTCCGGTTCATAGCCTCCTTTTGCTGGTGGGGGGGGGGGCTATTAGCCCCGGCTGTTGGGTCCAGGGGAAGATGACTCCTTACTGATCCTGCCAACATGGGATTGCAGTTTTCTGTGGGATTCTGTAGCTGGTAGAGTCTGTGTCTGTGTACTTGCACTCGGGTTACTGGATTTTGGGTTTTGGTTCTTCTATGGCTATGTGATGTTGTTCAGTTCTGAGCCCCCGAGGCAATTTTGAGATGATTTTGTGACAGGCTCATTCAGGGGCTCCTATTCCGTTGCTATCTTGGATCTTCCTCCGACCTTATCTAATTCTAATTACCTCCTAAAGGCCCCACCCCTAAACACCATAGTTGGATTGTTTTCACTCTCTTAATACTTCACAATCAGGATTAAATTACAAACACATAAACTTTGAGCAATACCCTAAAACCATATCCAAACCTTAGCAGGTCCCTAGGGACTAAGCTCAAGGTTCTCAATTGTATAATGTCTGGCTGTGGGAGAATACCTACTGTGTGGAGTCAGACCTGAGTTTGAATACTGACCTCTGTGTCTTGAGTGATATTACAGTTCAGAGGGAAGCAGTGTGTCAGAGTAAGAAAGACCACAGACTCTGAAACTAGATAAAGTTCAGATCCCAGCTCTACCACTCACTGCCTCTGAAACTCGTACACAAACCTCAATTTCCTCATCTGTAAAATGGGGATGATAACAGAACTCTGACTCCTAGAGTTGTAAGGAACAGTTGGATTATGGTATGCAAAGCTCTTAGAGTGGAGCTTGGTGCAGAGCAGGTAACTTTTTCTCCTACAGGTGACCCTGCTTAGTGTACTCTCACAAAGATAAAATGAGGCAAAGTTGTTTAAGTTTCTAATTTAACCGATAATAGAAAATAAGTTCTACATAGGCAGAGATTTTTATGGTTTTATTTATTGATCTATACTAAGACTGAAACAAAACACGTTAGTAGTTTAATTCATATACGCGCATCTTTTCTAAAATAAATGTCGAATGAATGGATTAATTAATATTACCTCGAATCTCCTCCGGCAGGGTACTCCAGACCCTCTGTCTTCTCTTACAGTACAAGACAAACTAATATTTCAACCCACTTCTGTTCATTTGCAGCTTTTCCCTTTCTCCTCACATTCTTTGCTTATGCCTTTCACAACCCAATGTAATACTCCTTCCTCTTCCTTTTCCTTTCCTTTTTTTTTTTAAATCTCTTTCAAGAATCATTTACACGTTGGTCTAAAACAAGCCGATGATGTCCTCTGATACCATAAAGATATAGAAATCCTCCTGCTCTGTAATTGTTTACATGCTCTTCTTGTCTCACAGTTGAGCATAGCTGTTGCTCTACATTCTGAGCTGGCTTGCTTTGGATGCTCCAAGTTGTGGGATGTCTGTCATGCCCATATCCCTTCTCAAAAGACATCTTCTCAAAAGCTGCTTCACTGTTGCACGGGTCCAGTGTGAATGAACCAGGGCAGCCAATCAAACTACTGATTAGAGATGCTTTTCATGTGAGCTTTGCCTAAACATATCTCTCTCAAGAAGTAGAGAATTTAAGGCATTAGAAGGAACCATTCATTTAGGGAACAAAGCCAAATACACAAATAAAGAAGATAAGATATTACAGTCAAACAGTAAGAAGCAATAAGGTAATGAGGTATAATAAAGAGAAACCATAGCCGGGAATAGTGGCACATGCTTGTAATCCCAGTATTTTGGAGGCTGAGACAGGAAGAATGCAGGTTCAAGATCAGCCTCAGCAACTTAGTGAGATCCTCAGCAACTTAGTGAGACCCTGTTTCTAAATGGCTGGGGGTATAGCTCAGTGGTAGAATGCCCCTGGGTTCAATATGAGAGAGAGAGAGAGAGAGAGAGAGAGAGAGAGAGAGAGAGAGAGAGAAAGAGAAAGAAAGAGAGAGAGAGAGAGAGAGAATGTGAAAGACCGAGGAAAATGGAAAGAAGTTGGTGGGAAACAGCAGGGGTAATAAAGACAAGATAAAAAGTAGCTGAAGGGGCCAATAGGAGCTAAATGGTGTTTTGGGAAATGCTTTGCAAAAAGGACAGCTTAGATTAGCATTCTCCTTTGGCTTTGTCCCATCATGAAAATGAAAGTTCCACACACAAAGAATGGCAGTGCAGAAAGAGATAAGGAATCTGGTTCTTGTTTAAACCACTGTAGCTGAGTTTTCTATTCTCTGAAACTGGAAAAATGTTTTGGTTAATGTTTTTTCTTTATGTATGTATTTGTTGTCCTCTGTTTTTTTTTAACTCTGGACTTCAGGTGCACAGAATTGCGTCTTAATTCTTGGTTGATGGCAGGTTGCCTTCATTGGTTCATTTGTAGCCCTGATTTTTTCTTCTTGGTAATATACTAAACATCCACCCACAAGCCACTATGCATTCCAAGAATTAGAACATTAACAATGATTTAATCCTCTCCTGTAATTTTCCTTATTGCATGCTGTATTGGACAGGGTTCTCTAGATTAACAGAATACACAGAATGAGTATATTTGAAAAAAGAGATGTATCAGATGGGCTTACAGTTTGAAGCAATGTAGTCCCAGGTTCTGACTGCACGTGGAGAGTTAGAGGAACCAGTAGCTGGTCGAACGGTCTAAGAGCTGGAGTCTTAGGATCGGAGCAACCACTAATTCAGTCCCAGTCCAAGACGTGAAGATCAGGAAGCTCTTCGGAGAAACGATGGTGAAGTTTCAGTTCCAAGAGCTGGAGGCCGAGAAGATCAAGAAGCT
This sequence comes from Glis glis, assembly GCA_004027185.1. NCBI lineage: Eukaryota > Metazoa > Chordata > Mammalia > Rodentia > Gliridae > Glis > Glis glis. The sequence goes on along the minus strand of PVJS01014941.1, from coordinate 24,633 downwards.
CTTCAGAGAAAGGCGAAGCTGGCGGCCAACGATCTCAGGCGAGAACAGATGCATTTTCCTCGGAAAGAGTCGCACGCACTCTACGCGGCTTCTCCCTCTTTTATCTAAGTCTGCACCTATCAGAATCCTGCTGCCTACATTCAGGGTAGGGCTTTCTGTTTAATCTGCTGTTACACACCCAAAATCACATAATCTTGGGTGTGTCATGATCAGGCCAAGTTGACAACCTAGATTGACTATCACACATGCTTTCATCTTTCTGTCAGAAATAATCATTTTCTTACTTTTCTCATTTATTATGCATATGAGTATTTAAACATTATCATTTAGTTTTGTTTTTGAATTTTACTAATGGGTATCATGTTGTATATAGTCTTCTGAAAGTTGTTGTTCTCATTCAGCAGCATGTTACTAAGATTCATATATACTGTTGCATGCACTTATAGTTCACTCATTTTTGCTGATGTATAATAATCTATGTCTAGCCAGGTTGGTGATGTACAACTATAATCCCAGCTATTCAGGAGGCTGAGACAGAAGGATCACAAGTTCTAGGCCAACCTGGGCAACTTAGGATAACCTTGTCTCAAAATAAAATAGAAAGGCCTGGGGATGTAACTCAGTGGTAGAGCACTTGCCTAGCATGTGCAAGGCCCTGAGGTTGACCCCCAGTACCAAAGGGGAAAAAATCTATGGATAATTTGTACATTTCCCTGTTGCTAAATATTTCCAATTTTTGTTGATTAGTTTGTTTGTTTAGTGAAGTTACAGATTTTCTATAAATATTATTGTATATAACACCTGGTACATGTTCCTTTGGGTATATACGAAGGAGTACAATTATTGTGTCATGAGGTATATGAATATTCAACTCTATAAGATAGTGCCAAATTATATTCCAAAGTTGTTGAACCAATTTACAACATATGAAAGATACTGTTGATCTACATAGTCTCTAATACTTGGAATGCCAAATCTATGTTTTATCAATGTGGCATTATAAAAATATTTTTGTTGTAATTTTTTACAAGTAAATATGTATTATTTATAAATTTGGGTAGAAACAGTAAATATTTTAACTCAGAAACTCACATATACATAAGTATAAAACCCAAACCTACAAGTTCCCTGTGCTTCAATGCTGTTAAAAAATAGACCCAACAGCTATATTATGAGCTGAATATGGAAAAAATCAGAGACCATCTAGAGTTTCTTTTCTAAGCTACTACCCAAGACAAACATAACCCCCTAAATTTTTTTTCTGCTAAACTATAAAGCAACTCTTCAAGTATATGTAGCCTATGGCAGTGAGGGAGTTTGGATTTCAGGCCTAGAATTCCTTTTGAATTCAATGTCTGATTCTGTAATATACATGTATGTGACATCAGAGTAACTATTTTAACTTAAGGGCTGAAACATGGGCCTTTGTTATCATATAGATGAGAGACTCAAGGTTTTTGATTAGAGTTTTCATGTTTAACCACTCAGGTTGGCGTTTATATAAAGAATCCCTCTTCTGCCAGACTAGAGCACAGTTACTTTCTTCCTTCCATAGAGGAGTTGTACATCACTTAGAGGATAAACTGGCAGGTGTTACATAAACACTGAATACAACTGAACATTCCTTTCAAATGGTGTCATATTAAAACTTCAGCAAGGCTCTGGGAATTTGCAATATCCTGAAGAATTTGTAATACAACAGCCTCAGAAGTACTGAAATTGCTAGTAAAATAAATCTATAATATTGGCTTTTGGGAAAAAAACCCAAACACCAAAACAACAACAAAATTTACATGCAAAAGGAAACAACCAATATTAAAGTACACTTTCTGTAGCCAGAAACACTGCTATTTCTCACAGGTTCAAAGGAAAGTGCTTTTATGCTGCAAAATTACAGTTCACAGTGACATTGTGATTAAGGAAATAGCAGGGAAAATGGCTACCTGTCTGCTGGAAGAAACAAAAGCTAGGTACTATATAGAAAGAATACTAAGCTATTTCTTACTGTTTTTCTTAGGACTTAAAGTCAACTCCATCCAACAAGTGTTAACTTCATTTTACTTTTTTTCCTTTATCTGATTTACACAAGCCTATTGAATATCTAATATGGACTACTGTTGAAATATGTTAAATATTAATGGCAAAGAAAACTCCATGGTGGTTAGGGGTATTCAAATGGGAGCAAGACTCTATATGGATAACTGGTAGAAAAGACATATTATGGGAGGTTAATATCTGAAATAGGCCTTAGAAGATTGAGCTGATGGAGATGAATGCAGACTATTTCAGACAGATGGAACAGTACAAGCAAAAGCACAGATATATAAAGTTATGTTTTGAGACGAGAGCAAATAGTCTAGTAAATTATACAGAGGTCAGAGGAGACTTTTAAAAGATAAATTAAGGCTCTATTGGTCAAGATTGCTGAAGGTGGCTGCAACACAACTAAAACTGGACTAAGCTCAGAGAGTCATGTATTGACCCACTTACCTGGGAAGTTGGAGGTGTTCTCTGGCTTCACTCACAGCTGGACCTGGGAACTCCCACTTTGTTCTTTAAGTTTCATCTCTTTTCTTTCTGTTGACTTGACTATCTTGTTATACCTGGTAACTCCTGGAAGCTTCTGTCTTTTATCATAGTTAATTCTGTCAGTCTCAACAGAAAATGAGCTTCTCTTTATCAACTGTTGAGACAAGTCTCAGACCCTTTGGTCTGATTTAAGTAATTTATGCCTATTCCTGAACAAATCAACATATCTAGTAGCATGTGTCATGTGTCCACTCCTAGATCCAAAGAAAGGACCAGTGCCAGACAGATCATATGGATATGGGATGAGGGAATGAGTACCCATAGAGAATCTTAAAGACCTACCAAAGCCGGGCGTGGTGGCGCACATTTGTAATCCCAGTACTTGGGAGGCTGAGACTGGAGGATCCGGGTTCGCTTCCAGCCTCAGCTACTTAGTGAGGCCCTCCACAACATAGTGAGACCCTGTTTCAAAATAAAGAATAAAAAATAGGGCTGGGGTAAAAAATAGCCCAGAGGTAGAATGCCTGTGGGTTCAATCCCCGGTACCGCAAAAAAAAAAAAAAAAAAAAAGACCTACCAAAAAATAGAAGTAGGAAAAACAGCAGATCCAGCACAGGAGCCATACTCTGGGGACTCTGAAGACAATCTGAAGAAAATGCACTTGACTTTATTGGGGAAAATCAGTAGAGAGCCATTGAGTACTTTTATGCAGAAAAGTAGCACAATTATAGCAGTTCCAGAATGATGTGGTCCCAGGACGGAGGACAGATAAGAGTTGGTAGTGATGGAAAATAAGATGAGAGATGAGAGACTAGAGGATCCAGTAATGATGTTTGAAAAAGAAAATGAAGGTGCAAACTAGAACTGTGATTAAAGATGTGTATGAAAGGTGTGTATGAAAGGTGAAGGATTAAAGAGTTATTTGGGGCTGGGCATGGTGGTGCACACCTGGAATCCCAGTACTTGAGAGGCTGAGACAGGAGGATCTCAGTTTCAACGCCAGTGCAGAGACCCTGTTTCAAAATAAACATAAAATAAAATAAAATAAAAAGGGCTGGGCATGTCACTCAGTGGTAGAATAACTAACACACACACACACACACACACACACACATCATTTTGGAAGTCATATCAACTTGGTTATTGGCTGAATTCTGTTGAAGAGAAAATGAGGCATCAAAGATGATTGCTATTTTCAAATGTGAAGAAGGATTCAATCTTTCTGTTCTTGAAATTTTTACTTCATTCCTCATAGGCTCCTTCCCCATACCACCTCCCAGTGTCCTAACCCTAGATGAAATGTATTGCTAAAATGCCATACTGACTTACTCGTAAATCTAGTTTTTTTTTTTTTGCGGTACCGGGGATTGAACGCAGGAGCGTTCTACCTCTGCGCTATGCCCCCGGCCCTATTTTTTATACTTTATTTTGAAACTAGGTCTCACGAAGTTGCGGAGGGCCTCACTAAGTAGAGAGAGAGAGACAGGGATAGAGAGTGAGAGAGAGCGAGGCTGGCCGCAAACCCGGATCTTCCGGTCTCTGCCTCCCAAAGTACTGGGATTACAAGCGTGCGCCACCACGCCCGGCTGTAAATCTAGTTTTGATATTATTTCTTTTATAAGGCATCTCAGGCAAAGTGACTTACAAAAGGAAGGGAGAACAATAAAAAATAATGAAAGTAAGGAAGGGTAGGAAGAGAGAGGGAGCCAGGACTTGGCTCCTTGTGTCTCACCACCTGTATCAGGAGCCCGAGAAACTGTCTGGGCTGACCTTGAGGTCACGGGAGGACAGTCTCATGCCCAAGGCCAACATCAGACTCTTTTTTCCTCCACCAGATGGTCCTTTCCTGAAATCTTGCTGGTGATTAATAATTAACTTCTGCTACACTAACATAGCTAAGTTTACCAAAAATAGTAGTTCTCAAAGTATAGTCCCAGCTGAAGCATCATCAGCACCATGTGGGGACTTAGGAGCAGGGCACATTCTTGGGCTCTACCTTAAACCTCCTGAATCAGCACCTCTGGCCATTGGTGCCAGGTGCTTTTGTTGCATGCTTAAATTTAAGAACCACTGGCATGAAAAACAGGTTATCTCGGGGCGGTAGGGGTGGCTGCTTTGGGTAAGAGGAAAGATGTCTTTGCCATGCAGCACCAAGATCTTACCACACAAGCAAGTCTCTTACCTGGCTGTCCATAACAGATGTGCTTGTGGCCAAAGGCAGAAATGTAAAACACGGTTGAAAAGAAGTTAGAAAAAACTCACTCCCCTTGTAAGGAGGAGTACAATGGGAATGAAGTTCATTCTGACTCACCTATGGAAACCCCATGAGATTCTATGCTTAGGGTCGTAGAGAATCTTTAGCCAAATGAAGTCATGCCTTGTACTTTAATTTCTCATTTGGAGGAAATGTGGGTGCACATAGTGTCACCCTGCAAGAATCACATGGAAAAGCTGTTTAAGATTCCTGCAGACAGCTGGGCGTGGTGGCACACACCTGTAGTAATCCCAGATCCTCTGGAGGCTGAGGCAAGAGGATCACAAATTCGAGGCCAGCCTCAGCAACTTAGTGAGACCCTGACTCAAAATAAAAAATAAAAAGAGGGCCGGGTGTGGTGGCGCACGCTTGTAATCCCAGTACTTTGGGAGGCGGAGACTGGAGGATCTGGGTTCACAGCCAGCCTCAGTGCTCTCTCTCTCTTTCTCTCTCTCTCTCTCTCTCTCTCTCTCTCTCTCTCTACTTAGTGAGGCCCTCTGCAAATTCGTGAGACCCGGTTTCAAAATAAAGGATAAAAAATAGGGCCGGGAGTGTAGTGCGGAGGTAGAACGCCCCTAGGTTCAATCCCCAGTACCGCAAATAAATAAATAAAAAATAAAAATAAAAATAAAAATAAAATAAAAAGAGATGCAACTCAGTGGTAGAACACCCCTGGCTTCAATCCTCAGTAAGGGGGTGGGGGTGGGGGGCTAAGAAAAGATTCCTGTGGACAGAATTCGTTCCCACAGGGCTTCTTTCTCAAAATCTGGAGTCACAGCATCTGAGCAGAGGGAAGAGTGAGGTGTCCCCTTCGCCTTCACTCGTGCACGGCGAGGCTGTTGCCATGGTGAGGACTCTCATTAGGTTCTGGGTGTGCCAAAGCAGAGGAGGATGGCAGGAGTTTCTAAACCCATGAGTTGCTATCTTCTCCTTCCAACGAAGCAGAATACTATTTTTGCATCAAATTCAACCAAGGTGGGGGTACAGGGTGAGATGTGGGGGGCTGTATTGTCATTAGAGGTAATTTAAGAGAGGGCCTGGCACATACCAGTAAGGGGGATGTGTGCAGGAGTCAAGTCCTGGGGCACTGGGGAAAGCGATTATGAGCACAGATGTGTAGGTGAGCTGAGAAAACAGGTGATGAAGAGGACAGGGTGCCCTCTGGGAGAGAGAGGAAAGGCGGACAAGGGCACCAAAGCCCAATGCCATGCCTTTCCCTTCGTTTCTCAGGCTAGCCTGCAACCTGGCTATAAATCTTATTCTTGACCATGGAGAGGGCCAAAAAGAATCAGAAGGGTTGAGGAAGTCCAGGAATATTTAATTTAGAAAAATGAGCTTTACCAGACTGTATGCTTTGTGCATTGCATATTCTAACAGAGTTAGTCAAGAGTCCGTATCTCTATCTCCCTGGTCTTTGAGTGTTGTGGTATCCTGCCAAAAGGAGGGAAAGGGAAGGAGTGGATGGCCGGCACAGGTGACCTTGGAGGGAGAGCAGGAGGCCTGAGTGTGCTGCAGGCAGAGGCCACATCCCTACAACTGGGTCCAGGCCAGCACCAAGTGTGTGCGTAGAAACGACACTAATGAATCTTGCTATCTTGAAAGGGCCATTCAGCTGTCAAGCTGACCCCAAATAAATACAAGTGTCACAGTCAGAAACCCTGAAGAAAGCCCTTCTCTTTGGCACTCTCATTACAGCTGGAGCTGACATTGCACAGAATGCAATGATTTATACAGCAGGAAGATGACTGGCTGCAGGGCAGCAGGGGTTTTTCTTCTGCAAGAATGTCTGTCATGGCCTTTCCTGACCCTTCACCCTGGTGATTGGAATTTGAAAGTAAAATGAGTGCCTTTTCCATGAGTTATTGAGTTTTCCTACCCGGCCCTTAGCATAACTTGCTACTTGGGGGAACAAAGGGATAAAGGGCTCTGTTCAGTCAAATGTCTGAATTAATGATCTCCCCAAGTGTCTTGGATTTAGTTGGTGCGTTTGAGGACGTAGAAGACATGGGTGTTTTCAATGAGAAATGCAGCTTTATTGGGACTGGATATAAAAGAGAAGCCAATCAGTAAATTAGTGATAAAACTCCACTGAGAAAGGTGAACTGAGTTGGAAGGTTGTTTTGGGGTGTGTGTGTGTGTGTGTGTGTGTGTGTGTGTGTGTGTGTGTGTTACTGGGGATGGAACCCAGAGGTCTTGTACCTCCGGGCTATGCCTCAGCCCTATTTTATTTTTTATTTGAAAACAGGGTCTCACTAAGTTGCTGAGAGCCTTACTAAGTTACTGAGGCTGGCTTCGAACCTGTGATCCTCCTCCTGTCTCAGCCTCTCAAGTACTGGGATTACAGGCGTGCCCCACCACGCCCGGCTTGGGAGGTGTTTTTAAACTGTTGCAGTGAATCAGACAGCCTTGGCTTCCAAGCCCATTCTGCTCATGGTGACCTGGTTTCAGGAAATTGATTCACATGAACACACAGCCCTGACCTTACCTAAGGGTTAGTAGGAAGAGGACAAATTGTAATTACCTTAGATTTGCCAAAACAAATCTGGTGATTAATTGAAAAAGAATGAGTATCCATTACATCATGGGGCAGACAAGGCCACAAGGAACCACATGGCAGTTATTTCCCAGAAATGGCTTTAGAGATAATTTTTTTATTTAAACGAAAAGCTCCCAAGCTCTTTTTGTGATGGTCATCTGATACTACAGGAAGAGCCACATTGGAGAATCAGAGAGAATGAATGTATATTGTACTATAATGAACCAAAAACCTGTGTACTCTGCACCAGCCTGTGGTTGGGATTTTCATCATCTAGCTGGAAGTTTTCCCTAAAGCCATCAGACTCTATGACAAGAAAACTTAAAGATAATGAGGCTATACTTCTGCCATTAAACAGCTAGGACAAGCAAAGTCATTTGGAGAGAATGACATCTAATCGGAACTGGGAACACCTTCCTCCAAGATGGCTGCTTAGTCAGCCTACACCACAGCAGCCTCCTGCTGAAAGGATACCGAGATCTGAAAGGGAGGTTTGTTCGAATGTTTTCATTCACTAAGCATGCCTACTATGCATCAAGTGACAAGGGATTGTACCTAGAAGCAATGCACTTAGAGTCTGATGAGTGAGCAAATGCACACATAAATAGCCATAATGATACTTGGGAGGCTGAGACAGGAAGGTTGCAGGTTCGAGACTAGCCTTGGCAACTTAGCAAGACCCTGTTTCAAAAAGTAAAAAATTAAAAAGGGCTGGGTGTAACTCAGAGGTAGAATGCTTCTGGGTTCAATCTCTAGTACCAAAAAAAAAAAAGCCATGATGAAAAAAATATATGATAAATATCATAAGCAAGGCATATAAAAATCTCACAACTCATTTTCTAACAATCTTTAGAACTCACTGGGTCTGTGAGTAGCTGCACGATAGGTCAAGATATGATTACAGTACCTAACAAGCATTTATTTAGCAGCACCCATTAGCCAGTAAGCTCCATAGGGCAGGGAATTGTATCTGTTTGGTACACTCCTGTACAATAAGGACAACAGGGACTAGAGATATAGGTCCATGGCAGAGCACTTGCCTAGCATGCTCAAGGTCCTGAGTTTGATCCCTGGTACCCCAAAAGAAAAGAAAAAGAAAAGAAAGTCAAGGACAACAATAGCAGCTACCCCCTTATTAAAGATCTATTTAGCCAAGCACTGTGATGTGAAGTTTACATTTGTTACCTAATTTAATCTTTTCAAAAATATATGAAATAGATATTATGATCCCCACTTCATGGTTGAAGAAACTGATTTCGATTGGAAAATCAATTTGCTCAAAGTTACACAGAGCTGGAGAATAGAGAGACAAAGATGAAACCTGAGCCAACCATTGAAGAATAGGGAGGAGGGAGTGGAGGTGGCCAAGCAGTAGGAAATTTGGTAGAACAAAATGAGATTAGTTAGATTCAAGTTATATTTCACGTCATTATTTGGTAGCTGTGCTGAGTTTGCACAGAGGATCAAAGATAATAGAGAATGCTCATGTTGGATAGCGTCTAGCTCAAGCCTTCTCAAGTTTTAATGTGAACATGAATCACTTGGGGATCATGTTAAATTGTATACTCTTATTCAGCTGGTCCAGGGTAGGACCTGAGAGTCAGCATTTCTGACAAGCTTCTAGGTGATATGATGCCCCTGATCTAGGGCTACAATTTGAGGAGTCAGGTTCTGGTCCCCTGGTGCCAAAAGCTGGTCTCAGAACCAGTGCTCAGCAGTGTATCAAGAAGTCTATAGCTAAATAAGGACAATAAATAAAGAGGTTTTTTTGGTTACAGTTAACTTTATTCCATTTTTTCTTGTTATTTAGGTTGAGTTATAATTCACTTTGTTTGCAGTAAAATATTATAAAGATAGAGTAATTATATATAATAAGGGTCAAGTTTAGTCATAGGCTAAAACCCAGGTAACCCTATGTCAGTCTCCATTTTTTTTCCATAGAAGTCTAGGAACCACTGATATAGTCCAACCTCTCATTTCATAAATGCAGAAACAGAGGCCCAGAGCAATTAATAGAAGATGTAGGCTGAGAATCTCTGATGCTGAAAGGTAGAAGCTAAGGCTACAAAGATAGGTGTCTTAGAATAGATTTTAGTGAGCATTACTTGTCACATTCATTGAGAAATATAGATTTTTACTTTATAGGAAATAGAAAAGTATTGAATATTTTAATAAGGGTAGGTGACATAACAAAAATTACAAGTTAAAGCAAGTGATCTGGTGACAAAATACAGCAAAAATGCCTAGAAGCAGAGATCAGTTCAGAATTGAATGCGTTAGTTTAATGTATAAAATAGAATCCAAGGTGTCATGAATTATAAGAAGTACTCACATATACCAAAGAAAAAAACTCCTGTTGATAAAACTATGACAAAATGATATCATCACTTTGTGATTTTTATTCATACCTATTGAACATTTTTATGCTTAGACACTGCTTTTTATGATTTGTTACTTGTGAGCATTCATAAAAGTAAACAATGATAAAATGGATTGGCTAAGGCCATGGTTTCCAAACCATTCACCACAGCACTCCAGAGCCCAGGGAACTCACTGCAGTGCCCCGGGACATGACATGAATTAGATATGGTACAAACCTCTCGCTCAATGCCAGTCACAATTTCAACATTTTACCAGGCTACATTCTTTTTGATAATGTGTGAAGCTAGGTTATTAGCAATTACTATGATTAAAAAAAAAAGCAAGTACTGAAAAAATAATGTGAAACAGGAAATGACGGTGGCAGTCCAGTGTGATTCCAAGGTTTGGGAAATTGCTCAGTGCCCAAGACGCATATCCATTTCCATTCCATTAGTAGGTAATTCTAGTTATTTAAGACTGAGATAAGCCAGGTGCAGTTGCGCACACCTGTAATGAGAGTACTTGGGAAGGCTGAGAAAGGAGGATTGAAGATTTGAGGCCAGCTTCAGCAACTTAGCAAGACCCTGTTTCCAAATAAAAAATGAAAAGGGCTGGGGGTGTAGCTCAGAGGTAAAATGCCCCTGAGTTCAATCCCCAGTACAAAAAAAAAAAAAAAAAGATTTTAAAAAGAGGTTTGTGGTATAGCTCAGAGAATGCCCCTGCGTTCAATCCCTGGTAAAAAAAAAAAAAAAAAAGAATAAGAATTTTTTTTTCAAATGGCTATTAAGTTGTTGGACCTAACTATTTAATAAATGGAACTGTTAGGTATTTCTTTTGACCTAGGGGGGCTGTGAAGAAGTGCCAAGGCCCTAGAAGTCTCATTAACCAAGAAAGTTTGAGAATCTCTGGGTTGAGGTAGTGTGTGTGTGTGTGTGTGTGTGTGTGTGTGTGTGTGTGTGTTTTACTGGGGATTGAACTCAGGGGCATTCTACCTCCAAGCTACACCCCAGTCATTTTTTAATTTTCTATTTTGAAACAGGGTCTCACTAAGTTGCTGAGAGTCTCACTACATTGCTGAGGCTGTCTCAAACCTGCTATCCTCCTGTCTCAGCCTCCTAAGTACTGGGATTGTAGGCGTGTGCCACCACACCTGGGGAAGGTACTTTTAAAACCTTTTCACATTTATAGTGCAATTCTTCGGAGTCGCTCTTTGATTCAGAGTCCTCTGCACCCATGCTTTCTCTCTACAACATCGTCCTCTGTGCCGCTGGTACACTGGCGATGCATGGTGTTCCAAGTGCTCCACCATCATCTCAGCGAGGCTTTTCAAGCCCCATTCATTCTGAAAGTTCTGTCGCTGGAAAATATCCCAAGGTGCTCAATGCAAGGTTTTTAGGCAATAGCCAGGACCCATATTCCTTCCTTAAACAGTCTGTTGAGAGCTAACAGTTGACAACATGAGTTCCATCCATACCACAAGAAAAAAATTGTCATGCTGAGCTAATAGAGGCAATGACAGAATCACAACTGCCATCCAGTCAATAGCAATTGTAAGTTGTGATCAAGCATGAGGCCCACTCCAATCTCAAATATATTAAAATGTTGTGATAGTGCATAGTTAGAGCTTGTTAGACAGAGTAACTTGTTAGCTAGAGTGACTCCATATTTGTTACTCGGAATGACCTCAAACATGGTCCTAAAACAGGGAAGTTGGCCTTGAAAAAAATTAAACCAGGACATTGGCAGGATAGTTAATGGATTGTTGTAACAACATATTGTAACCTATTGGTTGTGCTATTGTTATCTTGCTAACTGCCTATTCTTGCTTCTGTACTTTTGTTATGCTTGGCTTGCTTGACATACCTGAATACTATGGGAACCATAGGGGCTTCCCACCCATGCTATGGAAACCTGCCATGGGAACCTCAGATTCACTCTGAGCTTGTATTGTATTTACCCTATATAAGAAAATGCTGGAGGGCAGTCAAGTACTGCACTTGGCTCGCATGCCTGTGTAGTCTTACTGGCCAGTAATAAAGACTCTCATTTAACACCTCTGGTGGTCTGATTGGTCTTGATTGGGATGCTACGTCGCAACAATGTGAAAAATATATGTACCAAAAAACAGTAAAATAGGTGATACCTATGCCACAATGTTGTGAGAATTGACATAATGAATGTGAAAATGTGTTTTGTAAACTTAACCAACATTATTGTTCTGGTTAGGCACAAGGTGAAAGGGCCTGAACTAGTATTTTGAAAGTCTGTAGAAAAAGGGCTACAAGGTTACAAGGCACTGAAACAGAATCCACGGGATTTTAAAACTAGAGCACAAACTTGGACTGTTCCACTCTTTTTATATGTATATACTCTTATTGGTGCAATGTAATTATACGTTGTCGTAGTGGGAGTCAAAGTTATACAAACATATGCACATGTCACTTGGTGTATTTCCCTCCACAGATCTCCCCCAGTTCCTCCTTCATCCCTCCTTATACATGTTAGTGAGATTGGTATTGAAACCTTCTTGTATGGATGTACCATTATTTAAACTGTTTCCTTTTCAATCTTCATTTTCCCCTTACCAACTCCTTCTCCCAATCTCCTTCCACCAGCTACAGGTCTCTCTCCTCATTTATCTGAAGTCCCTTTTGTTTCCTATTTTTCTCCCCACCTTCCACATACGACCCTTGACTTTCTGAGACTGGCTGATCTCACTTAGCATAATATTCTTCAGTTCCATCCATTTTCCTGCAAATGACATAGGTTTGTTCCTTATGGCTGAGTAAAATTCCATTGTGTGTATATATCACATTTTCATTATCTGTTCATTAATTGATGTACACCTAGGTTGATTGTTCAGCTGTTTTTAACTCATGAAGACTGTCCTGTAACTACTTGGCCAGATGCCTGTTCCCAGGCTAGACCGAGGAAAAATGTGCAATCCATGTGCAACTCCTTGGTCTTCTTTATTATTCCCCATTCCAAAGTCATGGCCGCAACCTCAAGTCGGGAAAACGGTGTGGGTTGGTAGTTAAAACCAATAGTTTTGGTAGAAGTAGACCTGGGTTACAAGTTCTAACTATCTCCTTTATTAGCTGTGTGATCTTGGGCCTCTAAGCCTCGGTTTCCTTATCTCATAAAATAGAAATAATTACATGTCCTTCATAAGGTTGTAATGAGGATTTGATGAGATAAAGTATAAATTGCAGTTCTTGGCTTACATTTCGCATTTAGATATCAAAGAAACAAGAATATTCTAGCTCTTTGCCACTTCTTTGGCAGCTTTGGAATTGTTTCTAAGTCCCATGCTTAAATTTTTATTTAGGAGAGTTTCACGCACAACTAATGAACAGACTCGTATGTGGAATCCCACGCAGTCTTTCCACTGGCCCTTCTTCACTAGCAGCTCCCTGGTCTGTGCCACTGTCGTGTTTTTCCTGATCCGGAGCCGTACGTTCTAACTGGGACTTGCTTCCACTAGTGACTCACTGGAATCTGTTCTCCACCCACACTTCTAAATGTTCTTTAGATTCTGTCACTACTCCGATTAGAATCCCTGCAACAGCTTCCCATCCTGCTGACAGTAAAACCCACACTCAGCATCTTGCTAGGTGACATTGCACCTCACCTCCTACCACCGCTCTTATCACCTCACCCCCACCATGCTGGCCTGCCGAGCCCACTCTCCTGGAGACACTGTTCTGTTCCCTATGAGTGGCATTTTTCACTCTCTGGTGTTTCTCTTGTTCAACAGTTTAACAACCGTGTTTTCACCATCTGCCCCACCTCAGCCTTCAGAATGTAAACTCCAAGAGAGTGGACACCGTCACATTCTCTGCTATGTCCCCAGTGCCTAGCACACTATCTGGCATTTTATAAGTGATTGCTTAATCATAAACATATGCAAATTAAATATCAGTAAAATAACATTATGTAAGTACCCTTATATACGTATGTGCATATATTTCTTAAGAGATAATATTCTATAAGCATCAAGTAACAGCATCTGTTATAATTCTGATCCAGTATGAAAGACTGGGATAATCTTGCCTGGGAATTGACAGGCTGAATTTTCACAAAGCCAAAGAAATGATGTTTATTGTCACTTCCCTTGGTTTTAAAAGTGTTCAGCAACCAAGAGCTCCTCATAGTATTTTTCCTTTTATATCCAAAGGGTCTTCTCCTGGATCCTGAAAGATTTTCCTGTCAGTTTATTTGAAGAGACAAAATATTTCAAAGATTGACTTTAGGTCACAATTTGAATCCCTTAGAATTATTTGATTCTTCTAGCATTTAACTAATAGGCTATGCCAGGATAGTGTGCTTGAATAGCTATCGAAAGAGAGATTTATCTCCCTATGTATCTAGACACATAGTAATCTCTCCCCATCCCCTCTTGTTGGTAGTGAAAACATCAATTTACAGTGGAGATTTGTTTCTTTGAACTCTTTACTCACAAAGCTGACAAAAACTGGGAGCCAAACGCATTTATCCCAGTCCAAAGACTACTCTCTTTCAAGCAATCAGCAGTAGCAGCAGATAAATCTGTCAGCATAATAGTAGTCGTTCAAGGAAAATCTGTAACTTAATTCCTGAGAAGGTAGAACAGAAAAATGGTCCTCAAACTGTGAATTCATATAAGAAAGATTCTATTCAATTTGTTTAAATTGAATATTTAATATTAATATTGAATATTAATATTAACATTAAATTGAATATTTAATATATTTAATATTTATTGAAGCCGGACATGGTGGCACACACTTTTAATCCCAGTACTTGGGAGGCTGAGACAGGAGGATCACAGGTTCGCAGCCAACCTCAGCTACTTAGTGAAGCCCTCCGCAACTTAGTGAGACCCTGTTTCAAAATAAAAATAAAAAATAGGGCTGGAGGTATAGCTCGGAGATAGAATGCCTCTTGGTTCAATCCTCAGTAGCAAAAAATAAATAAAATAAGATATTTATTGAGCAACCACTATTACTCTCCAACTCTATGCAGTCAAGAAAGACAGAAAATCAGGCAGCCAAAGTGGAAGAAAGGGCCTTAGGAACAGTGTCAAATGCCAAACCCGAGGCTCAGCACACAGAGGGGCTGGGCAAAGTTGATCTCTCCCCCTCAGTTTCTAGATTTCTCCTTTGCTCTTGGTGCCTCTTAATAGGGACTGTAACTCAACTCAGATATACACGGAGGCAGGTAAGGAAGGCTGCCCAAGCCGGGCTTGGTGGCGCATGCCTGTAATCCCAGTACTTGGGAGGCTGAGACAGGAGGATCACAGGTTCGAGAACAGCCTCAGCAAGTAGTGAAACTTTCATCAACCTAGCAAGACCCTGTTTTAAATTAAAAATAGGGCTGGGGTGTGGCACTGGGTTCAATCCCCAGTGCTAAAAAAAAAAAGGAAAGCTGTCCAGCATGACTGTCTACTCTGTGCCCAGCATGGGGCAGGGCACCACATCTCATTCCCATGCTTATATGTAGGTATTTTATTCCCATTTCCCAAAAGAGGAAATGGAGGTACTGAACAATTAACTGTCCAATAATATATGGCATATATAAAGTGTAAAGTAAACTCTGGGCTTTCGTAGGCACTCAAAGCACATTTATCGATGACCTCCCGTTTCGGAAGCTGAGGATTCAAACAGACAGGACACGCTCCCAATGCTCACACGCTCAAAGAGCTTTCACCTAACATGAGATAAAACACATTTTTTGAGGTGGAAATATTATAAACAGAGGTATGCTTGGTAAAACAAGAGAAAATGGCTCACTCTGTCAGAGTTAAAGTGAGAATGGGAGGGTAGTGAAGACATCATCAGGATGTGGTGGAACATGAACAGGAGTCCGTGGGGTAATCACAGAGGGGTGAGGAGAGGGGGGCGGGGGAGGAAGATGACAATGTGGTGTTGGGAACTCAGAACGCCAGGACAGGGCTTTAGGGAACAGTGAGTCATTCTGTCAGTCTGGAGGGTGGGTGTGTGACGGGGGCGGTGGGAGATGAGCCTGAAGAAGGGAGCAGAGACCAGACAGGAGGGGCTCATGTGTCAGGCGGAGGAGTTCAGATTTTACCACGAAGGTAATGGGAATCCGGGCAAGATTTATAGCAGGGGTATCGCATCTTCAGGATGGTATCTTCTAGAGGTGTTCCAGAAATGGGAAGGAGGAAAGACTGGAGTGAGACCTAGCTCAAGGAGGCAGAGAGACCAGAGAAAGGGCTTCTGCACTAGTCCAGGCAAGAGAAGCTGAGGCCTGGGTCAAAGCAGCGGCTCAGCGCAGCTTGCTGTGTTCCCTGGAGCAGCTCTGTTCACTCAGCAATGTGAGCTGGATCTAAGGACAGCACAGAGCCCTGCTCTCAGCCACCGCCTAGCACTCGCTCTCCTGCTTGACCCTCCAATTGGAGTTTACATAGGCTGTTGGCCCCGGGATGTCGACCTTGCAAGGGTCCTGAAATTAGCCCATTCATCACTCCTTTGCATCACATTAAGGAGACTCTTATTAAAGTATAGCAAATTCCCTAGGAGGAATGCAGCATTATCAGCCACTAATGCCCTGCCCTTAATTGCTTTGCCAGATTAATTAGGTGGATCCCAGAAAGGCCCTAATCAAAGAGAGGCAGAACAGATAAATGTTGATGAAGTGAGAGAGTAAATGAGATTCAAAGCACTGAGCACAAGTTGGGGAGAACTGCGCTCAGCAGCCTGGGCAGAAATGGAGCACTGAATACACACAGAGAACGAGTCAAAAATAAAGGAAGAGCAAAGAGCTCTGGAGACCAGGGAGGCCACTGGGCTTGGAACCCACTCAGAGAGCCCTGTCACCATCGAAGGCAGGCCTCTGTCCTAAAGAGAAGCCCTCACCTGGCACAGAATGTGAGCTAATTGATGTCATTTCCACATGTCATCCAGCTCCTATAATGTCCTTGGCAGAGTACCAGGTTCTTTCTATGCACTCTCAGCCAGCTTTCATTACCATGCTGTGAGCCAGGCTTATTGTTTCAGGTTTTCCGTGAGGAAACTGAGGCTCAGAGAACCAGTCCCCCATAGTCGCTCAGCTGAATTGCAGAGTTGGGATTTGGATCTAGATCCATTCTGGTTCCAAAAGTCTTAACCATTAGCTCCTTCAATCACCCCCTAAACTCTTTTGACTGAGACTTCCCAAGGCCTGCAGAGGTAGTTTGGCCTTTAAGAGTCCATGCAGTTGGTGGGATTGCAAATTAGTGCAACCACTTTGGAAAATAGTGTGGAGGATCCTCAGAAGAATGGGAATGAACCTACCATATGACCCAGCAATACCACTTCTAGGTATCTACCCAAAAGAACTGAAACCAAACTACCAGACTAATGCATGAGTATCTATGTTTATAGCTGCACAATTCACAATTGCCAAACTTTGGAACCAGCCAAGATGCCCATCAACTGATGAATAGATTACAAAACTATGGGATATGTACACAATGGAATTTTATGCAGCCATAAAGAAGAACAAAATTACATCATTTACAGGGAAATGGTGGGAACTGGAGAATATTACGCTAAGTGAGATTAGTCAGTCACAAAGAGTGAAAAGTTGGATGTTCTCCCTAATATGTGGAAGCTAGGGAGAATGGGACTTAGAAGGAACTCCAGACAAAGGAGGAAAGTTTAGATGAGCAAGAAGGGGACCTAACTGAGGGAGATGGGAGGGGGGAAGAGGGAAACCCACTAATGCACACGATATATATATACACAAATTTATCAGAGTCAATCACTATGCTGAGCATGAAAAGGAGGGAAGGGGGAAGAAATAGGGTGGGATTTGAGGGAGGGCTAAATGAGCAATGTGTGCATGCATGCTTCTGATACCCTGACACTTATCAAAATGTATAACTACAATGCACCAATAAATGAATATATTTTATAAAAAAAAAGAGTCCATGCATGCAATTTAAAAGGCTCAAACCCCAATCTGGCTCCCATTCGTACCCAATCTGGGTGCCATACTACGCCATTGCCGTAGCCTAGATCTGCACTCTGGGGCTTACCAGGAGATGCATTATGTCTGCCATTTGAGCACTAACAGAAGAATTTACATCCCAAGAAAGCTGCTGGATTCTTACAGAGCCGAGTGGTAAAGCTGGGATTACAAACCACGACTGTCTGACCCCAGACTGCAAGTCCACTCTGAGTCTTTCAGAGATGATGCTTGAGCTGATCCTTGAACGATGGGTCATAGGAGGTGAAGGACAGTAAAAACCTGTAAAGAGAGGAATATCAGTGGCAAAGACATTGAATCTGGATGCGGGGGCGTGGGGAGAAGGCTTAGAGAGCGGTGAGCCTGAGGTGCTTATGAGAGAAAGTGGATGGCAGGAGATGAGGTTGAAGGGTGGTTTGGGATGACATAGGAAGGTGACGACAGGAAACATCCAGTGAAGGGGAATATTCTTGTGAGTGAGATGATAGAAGCGTTTGAAAAATAAGGGGCTAACAAAGCCATAGTGGAGTTGGTCAGTTATTACTAAGTTGGATTGAAGCCCCACAGAGGGAAAATGAGAAACGAAGACCCCTGAACAGTGAAGGCCGAGTGGGAAAATTTAAGTGGTAGTTTAAAAAGATGCCCTTATCTCCTACGGTGGGAGAACAATCCCATCTGAGGACCATGAACTCCAGGGATATTTGAATGCTCAGCTACATTAAGTTTGTTTGCTAAGGGAAGGGCTGAGGTTGGGAAAACCTGGGACTCTAGAACCTGAAATGCAGACATCCGGGCAGATGCTCTTGTGAGGTTTTGTGTGTGTGTGGTACTGGGGATTGAACCCAGGGGCATTCTACCTCCAAGCTACACCCCTAGTCCTATTTTATCCTTTATTTTGAAACAGGGTCTCACTAAGTTGCGGAGGACCTCACAAGTTGCTGAGGCTGGCCGCGAACCTGTGATCCTCCTGTCTCAGCCTCCCAAGTACTGGGATTACAAGTGTGCACCACCACGCCTGGCTCTCTTGTGAGTTTTAACTGTCGAGTCCCCTGACATCTCAGAGCTTGGAGGGGGCTCACCTCTCTAGATGAAGAGCTAGCAGTCCACGAGAAAGATTCTTCAGAGGTCTTTCCTCCAAAGCAGTAGGTATCCTCAGGAGCTAAACCTGCCTTCACTCCTACACCTGGGGACATGCTGCACCTGAGAAGGAAGAAAAGAGCTTTCTGTCAAAAGGGCTGCAAAAAATTAGCCAGTGTATATATGTGAGTTGCAGGAACAACCCTGGAACTGGATTTTGAGAACTTAATCAGGGGTGTTGGAGCATAAAACTGAATACGCAAAATTTCAGTAATTTGTGACACTCTCTTAGATAAGAGGATTTACCACCCTAGCAAGAACCCAAGGAGATAAGGTAAATTTTGGACTAGAATGTCTCTTAAAAGCCTGGGAAAAATATGGTCATGCACTAGGCAAAGTGGAAATGCCTGAGTTGCCCTACACATGGTAGAGGAAGGAATAAAGAGGCTGTAGGAAACAGGATGCTAGAGTGGATGTATTATATGAAACCAGAAGACCTACTACAGAATTAAGAGGGAGATTGCAGAACCCAGAAGCGATGTGAGAGCCAGGCATCGTGCCAGTTATTACTAAGTGAATCCAAACTAGTAAAAACCAGAAAAAACATGACTGGAAAATATTCCACAGAGGGCCCCAGTGAATATACCATTCACCAGGGGCATCAAAAATGTGTTGGTGAGAGAGGTACCAGCAACACTCTAGAGTCTGCAGGTCAGAGGTTATGGTAAGAGAGGTGGTCACACAACTGGACTCATGATGAGGAAGTGAAATAATAGACCCAAGAAAGGGTGCTTAGCCACTAATAGCAAGGAGACCACAATTATAATGATTAGCAAGAACAGAGGGACAGCCAAGAATGCTTGACTACGGGGAATTGTGGAGAAAATTAATAGAGTATGGCATCCCAAGGTATAGAATTGGCCAATACTACTTAATATCTATAGCCAGAAGCAAGCCCAGAGGGTGCAAGTCTGCTGCATGACTAGGGAGCTCGGATCTCACCACACTGCACCAGAATGCCTCTCCCAGACCACATCTGTGACTCTTATGTGTAGTTGTGCCTTCTACAAAGCACAAGAACATAAAACACTAGGATGTGAACACAGCTCAGCCAAGTTCTTTGCCAATTTATAACAAGGATAGCCTTTCTTCCATTGTCCAATAACATGGTCCTCCTTTCCATCTGAAACTTCATCAGAATGAACTTTACCATCCATGTGTTTATACATTCTGTTCATGACTACTTAGGTCTTCTCCAAGAAGCTTGAGCTTTCTCAATCGTATAGCTCTCTTCTTTTCTTCCTGAGCCTTCACCAGAATTGCCCTTAAAGTCTGTTCATGGCAGTATAGGCTTCTTTTTTATCATGTACCTCAAAACGCTTGTCGTCTCTATCCAGGACCCAGTTCCAAAGCCACTTCCACAAGTTTAGGTGTGTACTACTACATTACCCCCACTACCCAGTACAATTTTCTGTTTTAGTCTGGTCTGCTATAACAAAATACCATAGAATGTGTAGCTTATCAGCCGGGCGTGGTGGCACACACTTGTAGTCCCAGTACTTGGGAGGCTGAGACAGGAGGATCACAGGTTCACAGCCAGTCTCAGCAACTTGTGAGGCCTTCCGCAACCCAGTGAGACCCTGTTTCAAAATAAAGAATAAAATAGGACTGGGGGTGTAGCTCAGAGGTAGAATGCCCCTGGGTTCCATCCCCAATACCACAAAAAAGAAAAAGAATGTGTAGCTTATCAACAACAGAAATTTATTTCCCACAGTTCCGGAGGACAGGAAGTCTAAGACCAGGCACCCGCAGATTCAGTTTCTGGTGAGGCCCACTTCCTGGTTCACAGATGACTCTCTTCTCACAGGGTCCTGACATGGCAGAAGGGGCCAAAAAAAAAAAATTCTCCAGAGTCTCTTTCATAAGGACATTAAGCCCATTCATTGGGCTCCACCTCCTGGCCTAATCACCCACTAAGGGCCCCACCTCCCAAGACCATCACCTTGAGGCTTAGGATTTCAACATATAAATTTAGGGTGACACAAACATTCAGTCTATAGCAACAGGGTCCCTCTACTAGCAGCTTTTGCTTGATGTCCTATTGGCACAGCTGACATTTCTTAATGCTGCCCTGTGGCCTATGGCTCTTCCCATTCAGCCCTTCCTCCTCTCCTCTCGCAGGTATCATCCTGAAATGAGATCTGAGGGCTCTTCTTGCCTACTGCACCTCTTTTACTCTTCACAGACATTCCCCTCGGCAAATCTCTTGCACATCTAATCTTATCTTGGCAACTATTGTCAGAGGTCCTGAATTGACAGCGTACTCTAAGTTCCATTAAGACAGAGATCACGTTTGCATTGTCCACTATTGTATTTTCTGGCACCATTCCTAGAAATTGAATTAATTATTGTGTTCATTGTTAATCATAGCAGTATCAATAACATGGTAGGAGTAGAACCCACACTGGATGAGAATGGAGATGAGTACAGACACTGAAAGAGAAAAAAGCCTGGGGGCTGAGGGCGGCTAGAGGAGAAAGCAGCATGGAGAGAAGCTCTTTGGGATTTGACTTGGTCACATTTATAAGAAGCCAAAGCAAAGGGAAAGGTCAAAGCAGATTGGAGATGGGATCCGATCAATGAAATGAGGAACAGTGGAAACTGAGGAATGGAACAGGGTGGGGACCGGGAGGAGGTGGAGAGCGGAGCGCTTGCACTAGGGTCTCGTTTTCCTCCCGTTACAGGAGGCAGGATCATTTGCTGAGAGAGAAAAGGGGAAGAGAGGGATAGTAGAGATGGAGAGGGGGGATGATTGAAATGGCTTCCGATGAGGCATGAACACAAGAACACCCAAGGATATCTGTAGAACGGAGAGAAGGGGCTCCTCTGAGTCTGGAAGCAAATGTCTACAATTCCACACATGGGATTTTCTTTAGCATCTCTTAGAGGCCACTGTGAATAACTGGAAAAATAACACAATAGTGGGATACAGGGTGAGGAAGGGCAGGCTCTAAGGGGGTTCTTGGGTGGAACAGTAGAGAGAAGAGGGTGCTGGTAACTTATTTTAAACAGCAATTTACCAAGGCCAGATTTGGTGTAACCAGACCTACTTACCCCAGTTGAAGGATAATAAACCAACCACCTTTACTCCTTCACCTTGTCTTACTCTCCCACATGAA
This sequence comes from Glis glis, assembly GCA_004027185.1. Taxonomy (NCBI): domain Eukaryota; kingdom Metazoa; phylum Chordata; class Mammalia; order Rodentia; family Gliridae; genus Glis; species Glis glis. Next base: position 2,747 of record PVJS01014941.1, on the reverse strand, counting down.
AATGTTTTTATTCCCACTTTACAGATGAGACCATGGAGGCTCAGAGAGGCTTAAGGAACATACTCAGTTTCCCTTAGTTTTTATTTTCTTTCAACTACAAATAAAATTCATTTTCACTTTTAAGATAAATGGCCTTTGCATATGAAGGAATTATGTATAATTACATATATTTGTATATTTAATTCCACAGATATATGATAAAAGTTTAATATAAGGAACCACAACTAACTTCAAAGTAAAAAAGTATTGTAATTGAATATTATATTTCATTTTATCTGGTATAGACCTTGCTGGGATTTAGGTTATATTTTAGCATTGGATTTACTTGTGGAGAAATACAAAATATTATGTTACTCCCCCCCAGTACACACACACACACACACACACACACACACACCTGATGAATTTGGAGAGAGGTTGGAGAATGTGAGTACTCTTGGCTTTTCTGCATTAAGAGACTTTTCCAAGGTTTGGAATGGGGATGGGGTAATTTAATGCTTAAATTCCATCTAAATATTATTCTACAGTTACTTATACTTATTTAAGACTTTATACCTATTCTTAGAAATATTTAAGAAGGGAGGTTCTGACTTATATGGTTATAATCCTAAGTTGTTAAACTTGTTAAGAGTAATTGCAGCTGGATGAGGTGGAGTACACCTGTAATCCCAGTTCTTGGGAGGCTGACACAGGAGGATCATAGGTTTGAGGCCAGCCTCAGCAATTTAGTAAGACCCTGTTTTAAATAAAAAGGGGTGGGACTATAGGTTGGAAGTAGAATGCCTCTAGGTTCTATCCCTAGCACCAAAAAAAAAAAAAAGAGTAATTGCATTGACTTTTTAGGAACCTATGTGAAAGGATTTGACCTAGCCAGGTGTGGTGGTGCACGCTTGTAATCCCAGTACTTGGGAGGCTGAGACAGGAGGATTGCAGGTTGGCGGCCAGCCTCAGCTATTTAGTGGGGCCCTCCACAACTTAGTGAGACCCTGTTTCAAAAATAAAGAATAAAAATATAGGGCTGGGGGTATAGCTCAGAGGTAGAATGCCCCTGGGTTCAATTCCCAGTACCACAAAAAAAAAAAAAAGAAAGAAAGAAAGAAAGGGTTTGACCTGAATTCCACCTTTTTCCTTCTCTTTAAACAAATTTCAGGGCTATTTTATATATAAATAAAACTGGTTATTTTTGTCAAGCATATAGAGAGAGCTTTACAGATGCCCATGCCAATCTTTGCTATGTGTGGGATGAGGACACTCTCTTTTTATGATTAGCAATCTATGTGGTTTCAAATATTTTAATCTGCTCTTATTATGAATTTGTGTATTTTTTTTACCATTGCTCTCATTACATGTTAACTGTAACATATCACAGATATTAGCCAGGTCAAGGATACTTTTCTTAAAAGGGACAGAGAAAATTGCCCTCACTGTGTCCAAAATAGACTCTGACGAGAATTTTAAGAACTTTTGCAAATGAGATCACTCTTGGAAACTTGTTCTCTCATTATGAGGCCCCTCATCCATTATCTGATAAAGATAATTTGAGGCAAGTAAAGGGTGAAGTTCAAAATGAAAGCAATAAAGGATTTGCTTTCAAATCCAATGATGATTTGTCCCCATAAGCATTCTGGTGACTTTAGATTTATGGACATATGTGACTCTGCAACGTGTCTTAAAATTAGAGTGGATTCCCTGCGGTGCCGTCTTTGACAGCTGGTCCCATGCAAATGTGAGACTGGACTATTAACCACACAACATCACAGCCAAATATGAGGAGCATGTTTCAGGCTGTCATTCGTGTTTGGTCCTTAAGATGTTAACTAGAAGAAATGTGAAGAGGTTCATTATATACTGAGAAAGAAACAAATTGCTTTCCTGATGTTTTTCCTAGTGAGGCTGAAAGAAATCACTCTCACTGAATTATTTGTAATGAATAAGCACTTCTTTGAGGAGGAATTTTATTAAAATAATATTTTTAAAATGTAAAATGAGTATCTGCCAAATTTCCTTGAATTGCTGAAAAAAATAGTTCAATAGAAGTGCCAAGAAGAATTTGTTCTGTAAGTTGATTCTGAATTATAGTTAATGTGGTGAGACCCTCACTTATGACAAGTAATACCCAATTTACGGTGGGTTTATGGTTCCATTTATTTGATAAGTGGGTAGGTCAGAGCTTAGGATACACCTTGTTAAAGAAAAAAATACTGCCATAAAACCAATATAGGCCAGAACCATAACAGGGTGGGAGTTTTAAATGCCAAATCCTTTAGATATTTAATCCTTCAAGGCTGCCTTTTTTATACTTTCATAGGTACATTGTAATTGTACATCATAGTGAGATTCAAAATGATACAAACATACGTGCGCACAGCACTTGGTGTATTTCTCTCTGCATTCCACTCCCCTCCCTCTCCTTCCCTCCCCATACACGTTAGTGAGATTGGTAGTGATAACTTCATATATGGACATAGCTAATATTTAGAATATATAAAGAACTTAAAACACGTATAACAACAACAACAAAACCCCACAAATAACCCAATTAAAAAATGGACTCTTCTACACTGTTGGTGGGATTGCAAACTAGTTCAACCACTGTGGAGATCAGTGTGGAGAATCCTCAGAAAACTGGGAATGGATCCACCATATGATCCGGCTATACCACTACTGGGTATCATACCAAAGGGATTGAAACTAGAAAACAACAGTAATATATGCATACCCATGTTCATAGCAGCACAATTCACAGT
>PVJS01014940.1:0-39620 GCA_004027185.1 Glis glis | reverse complement strand
GAGAGAGAGAGAGAGAGAGAGAGACAGGGAGAGAGAGAGAGCGAGAGCTGAGGCTGGCCGTGAACCCGGATCCTCCGGTCTCTGCCTCCCAAAGTACTGGGATTACAAGCGTGCACCACCACGTCCGGCCTTTTGTGTGGCCTTTCAATAGGTAAATAACACAAATTAAGCATAAGTTTTTAAAAATGAAAAATTCACTTATAAAGATACAGACACAAGAAAGAAATACTATTATGACAAGATATCTGGGTTATTGTATAATGTACTAATGTATCAGTTTTTCATGTAGATGCCCACTGAGCCACCATGAATGACTCTGAGCCAAGATCACCAGTCTCCCTCAGCCTTACAGCTCCAGATGATCATGAAAACAAAACATCGTGAAGAATTCCTTCTTCTACGGTCAGTCCTCTAGATCATCCATCCCCTGAGACCCTAAATTGCAATACCATGACAGCGCCCCCTACCAGCTGGGAAGCAGTTAGAGAGGTTGTCACCCCATTTCCCTAACAGCAATTAGGGTCACATCTTCATAGGAGGGACAGGAGGCAGGGCAGAGGACCTGGGAACAGAAAGAATTAAAGCAGCCATCTGCATCCCCTTTCTGTGAGGTTGGGGGAGGTGAGCAGGAAGGTGAGAGACTGATGGGTGCCAGGGAATAAGGCCCTGACCAGCCCACAGATAATCATTCAAATTAAGGATCAAAATTGAGAAAAGGACATTGGTCCCCCAAACCCCAATTCTGACTAATCATAAAAGAATAGATAGAAAACCTCAGGAAGGTTTAAAAGCACACTCCCCAAGGGCTTAAGGGTCACCTTCTTTCTGGGACCTACCCCTTTGGGGGGAGCTACTTTGTCCTCTATCTTTCCCTAACTTAAAATAAGCTTTCATATTTCTATAAAAATATTCTGCTTGTTGAAGTAGTGGGGGTACCAGATAAAGACTGGCTCTAAAATATAAGGCATGCTGTTTTGAATAGAAAGGTCTAAGGGATTCAGCCAGAGAACCAATGGCAGCCTGAATCAAGGACTATGGCTGGGGGCAAGAGTAGAGCCTGGGGAGGTAGGAACTAGAGTCAGAGACCTACAGATAACATGTTAGTGTCAGTAGGGAGACAGAGTTATAAAATGGTAATTCATGTGGAGATTCAAAGAGCAGAAAATGTGAGTCATGAGGTTTCAAGGTGGATTGGGGATCATGAATGGGGGATTTGAATGAAGAACCCAGTGCTGGAGGCTCGCTGTTAACTACTTCCCATTAGATGAGACAGGAAGGAGCCTTGTGGGCCAAGCCTTCTATATATAGGGGGCGTTGGTATGTCCTAGTTGGTTTTTAAAGCCAATTCGAAAATATTTCATCAAGGAGATTGACATTAGAGTATGTATACCTATATACTCATATTTTTATTTAAAAAACTCTTGTTTCCTTTTCCTTTTTGGTGTGAGGCTTGAACCCAGGGTCTCACTCATGCTCAGCACTTGCTCTGCCACTGAGCTACACCCTCAGCCAGAAATGGTTCCTATCTTACAGAAAAGTTGCAAGAGTTGCCAAAGGACCTCTGGCATACCCTTTACCCAGAGTCACCAATCTTTTACATTTTGCCACATTTGTTTTATAATTCTGCATGTGTGAATGTGTATGTGTATGTGTGCTCATGAACGTGTATTTAGAAGAACTTGGCAACATCATACCAGTTGACCCCTAAGTATCTCCTAGAAATAAGAATAAGTATATATATTTACATAACTATAGCACAATACCCTGACATATATCAAAATGCATAATTACAATTTACAATGCACCAATAAATGAACATAAAAAGTTAAAAAAAAAGATCAGGAAATTAACACTGTTCACAATACTATTTTCTTATACACCTACTTTATTGAAATTTCACCAATTGCCATCCTGAAGGACAATTTTTTCCCCTCTAGGCCATGATCCATTTGGGTGTCATCTATTACATTTAGTTTTCATCTCTCTCTTTTACTCTTCCAGTTTTGTTTGCTTTTAATTATGGGGAAGCTAACTTTTAATTTCGATACAATTGAAACTTATAGAAAAATACAAAATACAAAGATCTTCCTCTTTTCAATATCAGAATACATGATTCCCAGATTCCCATGATTACCCAGAGTCACCAATTGTTTATATCTACCCCTATCCCATTCTCCAGATAGAGATAGGTATATACAGGCTTTTACTGAATAGTGAGCTCAGATGAAATAAGTTAGAATTATGTGAAACAAAAGTCAGTAGCCCATCATGACTTCTGAATGAATACTTGTTTATTAAAATATATTTTACATACTATTTTAAACATTCTTCTTCTTTCATGAAATTCTTTGACACAAGTAAGTACCTTTACCACATTGACAAGAATCCAGGGCTCAGGTTGGATGGTGAATTCACAGAGCAGCCCTGTGACTCAGCCTCTGCCAACCTGTGGCTGAGTTACAGGATGAAGTAAGGTAACACTAGAACTTTATAATACTGGCCTCAAGAAGTCTTTTTGGTATATTAAAACTTCTCCAGAGTTAATAAATAAATTCATGAAGTCAGAGAGGACACAGAGTTTCAGTGTGAAGTAGTTGAGCAAAGATTCAACACTTTTGGGTCTAGTCACAGTCTCAATTAAAGTCCAGGAGCCTTAGTTTAAGGAGCTGTCTTTAAGAAGGTCATTTTCTATTGCTGACAATAGATGGGAGTCTGTTGGAATACTGAAGATTCAGCAGATACTGTATTTGGTGTGTGCTAATTTACTGCAACTATATGATCTGTTCTCATCAAGAAACCTTTGGATTTGTCACCAGGCTGCTTCAGGTAAGCTAATTCCCTTCAGCAAGGCAAACGAGGAAGTCATTTATGTAAGCAGAGATTCATTTCAGACTGACTGTCTTCTCTGAGATGGTGGCCAAGAACTTGAAAGATGCTGTGTCCACTGGATTCAACATGCTGAGTTAGACGCTAGTGAAACAGTGGTTGGCACGTAGTAGGAACTCAAGTTGCCCTTGTCAAAATCACATTCTTATGTTAAGTCATCTTTAAATCTGCTTCTAAATTTTTAAAGAGCTATTATTATTGAATTGTTAGGATATTAATCGTTCCTCTTAATGACTGTTTATTATTTTACATCTTTTGCAGTTTGTGAAGTTGAAGGAAAGAAGTTAAAGGACATGAAGGCCTAGCCTGCCAATTTCTTATTTGTAGCAACCTGCATTCATCATTTAGTGGGACCTGAGTGTTAAACAGTTGTTTCTTAAATGTCTTGGGTTTATAGGTGCATTGATTTTTGCAATCCTGTGCCTTGGATAACAGAGGATATAGCTTGTGGAACTCCATTACATTAATTTTCCTACAATGTTTTGTGATTTGTAGCATTTTTACCTCCTGGATCCCCCCCAAGCATTTGTTTATTCTTTTACCACTTACTTTTCTAGACTATTTTTTATCTTTTATTTTTCATAGAAGGCTATTAATATATAGGTCAACCATTTCATGAGAAAAAGAAATCATGCAAACAGAAAATACATTTCTGCAGAACCAGGATAGAATCTTTTTTGAATTCAGAAGCATTCTACCTTCAAGTTACACCCCAAGCCCTTTTTATTTTTTATTTTGAAACAGGGTCTTGCTAGGTTGCTAAGAGTCTCACTAAGTTGCTGAGGCTGGTCTTAAACTTTGATCTTCCTCTTTCAGCCTCCCAAGTACTGGGATTATAGGTGTGGGCCACCATGCCCGGCTAGGATAGACTCTTTATATCCCTATAGCACCTCTGAGTTCTTAGTCCATACTTACTACTGGATATATATGTTTAATGGATATCTGTATATATATCCATTATATATATGCACACACATGTATATATAAATATATACACATAATATCTATTTTATTTATATATGCACATACACACAATGAATATGTATAATGAATGAATATATATACATATACATATCAGCAAGACATGAACCTTGAAAATGACAAACTGCTAGGGTAGTAATTAATGAAGTATTTTCATGACTGACAGGCTCTTTATTTTACATAGAAAACATCTTTAAAGTAGAAGAAAAACATTTGGTCTGGTGGAACTGTGGTAATTTTTTCAGAGAGAGCACTTCTCACATTCAGAACCAAAGAGAGATTTACTCTAGTTCTGGATGACAAAGGCAAGTCCACAGTCACCTGGGGGAAATGAGACTGAAATCTTCCTTTGTTCACTTCATAAACAATGAATGCAGTTACAAATATTTGGCTTTCTAAAGTGTTAGGTGCCATTCTAATGTAAGGGTAAATATAGGAGAGCACCTGTCTTCATGTAGCAAATCCTAGGAAGATTTCCTAAATATCCCAGCCTGTGAGTCTTGTATTGTTAAGATTCATCATGGCTGGCAAGATACAGAAACGATAAGCCAGGCAAACTGAGTGGCATACATCTGTAATCCCAATACTTGGGAGGCTGAGACAGGAGGATCACAGGTTCGAGGATAGGCTCAGTAACACAGCAAGACTCTCAGCAACCTAGAGATATCCTGTTTCAACACAAAACATAAAAAAGGCTGGGGTGTAGTTCAGAGGTGGAATGCCCCTGAGTTCAATCTCTAGTACCACACCCACACACAAAACATATAGCAATGATAAGTCAGGCATAGTGGTGCATGCCTGTAATCCCAGTACTTGGGAGATTGAGCAGGAAGATCATAGGTTTGGGACCAGACTCAGCAACTTAGTTAGACCCAGAGCAACTTAGGGAGACCCTGTTTCAAAATAAAGTAAAAAGGGCAATGGTTTAGCTTGGAGGTAGAACACCCCTGGGTTCAATCCCCTGTACAATAAACAAACAAACAAATAAATAAATAAATAAATAAATAAATAAATAAAAGACATAGCAATGAGAAGACCCCAGACCATAAATATACTACAAAGCATTTACATTTATGGTTTTAATTCAAAGAAACAAGGGAAATATATGTTGGAAAAGGAAAGAGTTGCTATGAACATGGTCTCTCTTTTACTATTTTTAATTTCTTTATTTTATTGGTGCAGTGTAATTATACATCATAGTCAGATTTAAAGTGATGCATCCATCCATGCACACAGCACTTGGAATGTTTCCCTTTATGTCTCATTCTCCCCTCCCCTCCCCTATTGATATTGGTAGTGATACCTTCATTTATGGATATAACATTATTTGAACTGTTCCATTTTTAAATCCTTGTTTTCTCCCTTCCCGCCTCTCTTCCCCAACCCTTTATTCTACTGGTCTCCTTATTTAACTGAAGTCCCTTTTGTTTTCTATTTTCTCTATAGCTTCCACATATGAGGGAAAGCATATGACCCTTGACCTTCTGAGACTGGCTAACAGTATTCTCTAGTTCCATTCATTTTCTTGAAAATGACCTACTTTTGTTCTTTATGACTGAGTATAATTACATTGTGTGTATACACCTATTTTCTTTATCTATTCATCTGTTGTCTAACACCTAGCCTGGTTCCCTTGAACATGGTCTCCTAAGAAAAAAAATAACCCCCATCTGGGGTCAGAGAATATAATGCAGTTCCCAGCATCTATCGTGAGGATTCTTGGAAAGTCTTTGAGTAACTTCTTATCCTCTGACAAATGTGTAATTACTGTCACCATTTTAAATGTGGACTAGAAAATGGGAAACAGTGGTGCCAAAAACAAACAAATAATAAACAAGCAAAGAAAACAATAATACCAGCGAGAAAACCAAAAAAACAATATATGTATCAAGCTGTTTGGAAATGATACGAGCATTCTGAAAAGCACAGTCGTGTCAGAAATCAGAAATTCATGGTTAGCAATAACCGTGCATCAATAAGGCAACTGTACAACGACACCATCACCATCATCACCACCAAGAAATGTCACATTCTCCCCAGGGATGTGGTCAGGTGTTGAACCTGTGTGTTAGACTGTTGATAGGGCACTGTGGATTAATGTGGAAGGAGTGTGGGACTGCAGTTCTCCTGCCTGAATGAACCGTCCCATTCTAAACAACATTCTACCCTGGGGCATTATAAGTAGACAGATGATGGAGAGATGATTGATAGATAGATAGTCAATCAACAGACATGTGTTGACTACTAATTGCTCTAGGTCAAGTTCACCACATGACTTCTTGGTGCAATAAATATTTGATCTGTAAAAAAGTGGTTGCACCTTTTTCCTTGGGTAGTTATGAGAAAAGCCTGTGTTTAAATAGTTTAGAGGTGAATATATAGTTCCTGTCCAGTGCATACTTAAGAAAACCTCCATATTTTTCACTCTTACTTATTTCGAGGGAGAGAAATGCTCTTGATAAAAGAGCATCTGGGGAAGTTGGAATTGTACTAGCTTTCTTTCTAAATGGCCTTGATTCACCACCCAATTCTAACGTCCCTTTCCCTTGGCAGGCATAATTGAAGAATACAGTTTCCTTAAAAAAAAATAAAGGAAACAATTTCAGGAAATCACATGGAAGTAAAACTCTTAATTGATAGTATGTGTGTGTGTTGTATATGTGTGTGTGTGTGTGTGTGTGTGTGTGTGTGTGTAAGAGAGGGAAATGGAAATGGAAGAGTTTACTGTCACCAAAATCTATTACCAAATTATGTTCAACTAATCTAAGTATGAAAATATGTGCACATAATTGTGGGAGAGAGTGGAGATTTCCTCTGTAGTGGGCTTCCTCTGTGTTCATGTACTTCATGGTCAGAATTTTTTAAAAATAAGATTTACAACAAACAAATTTTTAAAAAATAAGATTTGAAACAAACAAAAACCTTATAATTTAAGTTCCTTCTAAAGAGTTCTAGGCAAAACATACATAGAACTCTATGTATGTTTCTATTACATACATAATAGAAAGAAGAGGAAAATAATCATATTTGGTACCAGGATAAAATTGTGATATAAATGCAGAAAGAATGTTTTGTGTACATAGAAGGATAAACAAACACATATTGTGGAGAAGTATATGTACCTTCCTAAATAATATTTACAGATAAACTTTGAAAGTTTTTTTTATACTTTTATTGGCGCATTATAGTCTCACATCATAATTTAGTTCATAGTGATAGTGACGTACATGCACACAGCACTTGGTTGGTTTCCCCCAGACTCCCTCACCATTCCCCCCTTACCTATACAGGATATGGAGATGGACATTGGTATTCTCACATATGTACATAATGTCAATGGAAGTGTTCTTTCACTGGTTCTCCCTCTCTCCCACCTCTTCCCCTAGACCAGCTCCCTGGCTCCACTGGAGTTTCTCCTCCATTATGTGAAGTCCCTCTGGTATCCCAATCACTCCCTACCTTCCACATGAGAAAAAAATATATGGCCCTTCACTTTCTGAGACTGGCATAATTCAGTTTCCTTCACTTTCTGAGACCAGTTCTCCAGGTTCATCCATTTTCCTGCAAATGACATAATTTTGTTCTTCTTTATTGCTGAGTAGAATTCCAGCATGTGTCTATCCCATAATTTTGTAATCCATTCATCTGTTGTTGGACACCTACGTTGGTTCCATAATTTGACTATTGTGAATTGTGCTGCTATAAAAATGGGTATGCATATATTACTATAATATTCTGATTTCAGTCTCTTTGAAAAGTGCCATAGCTGGATCATATGGTGGTCCCATTCCCAGTTTTCTAAGGAATCTCCACACTGATCTCCATAGCAGCGGCACTAATTTTTAATCCCACCAACAGCATAGAAGAGTTCCTATTTCCCCACATCCTTTTTAGCATTTATTGTTGTTTGACTTCTTGATTTCCATTCTGATTGGGGTTAGATGGAATCTCAGTGTAGTTTTGATTTGCATCTTCCTGATTGCTAATAATGTTAAACATTTTTTTCATGTATTTAATGGCCACTTGTATTTCTTCTTTTGTGAAGTGTCTAGTTCCATTGCACATTTCTGGATTGGGTTGTTTGTTTTTTTAGAGTTAAGTCTTTTAAGTACTTTGTATATTCTAGATATCAGAGGAATAGCTGGTAAAGATCTTCTCCCATTCTCTAAGCTCTCTCTTTAGACTCTTGATGGTTTCCTTTGATGAGAAGAAACTTTTTTAGTTTAATGATGTCCCATTTATTAATTTTTGTTTTAATTTCCTGAGCTTTAGGATCTTATTGAGGAAGTTTCTACATGTACCTATATGTTGGAGTGTTGGATATGCCCTCCCCTAGTAATTTGAAAGTCTCTGGTCTAATTTCCAGGTCTTTGATTTATCTTGAGTTGACTCATGTGCAGGATGAGAAGTAGAGATTTATTTCATTTTTCTACAAATGGATAACCAGTTTTCCCAATATCATTTGTTGAAAAGGTTCTTTTCTTCAATGTATGTGTTTGGCAACTTTGTCGAAAATCAACTGGCTCTAAGTGTGTGGATTTGTTTCTGTATCTTCTATTCTGTTCCATTGGTCTATGTCTGCTTTTGTGCCAATATCATGCTGTTTTTATTACTATAGCTTTGTAGTATAATTTGAAGTCAGGAATCGTGATGCCTTCTACATGGTTCTTATTGCTAATGATTACTTTGACTATTATGGGTCTTTTGTTTCTCCATATGAAATTTATGACTGATTTTTCTAGGTCTGTGAAGAATGACATTGGTATTTTGATATGGATTGCATTGACTCTGTAGATCACTTTTGGTAGAATGGCCATTTTGATAATATTTATTCTGCCTATCCAAGAGTAAGGGAGATCTTTCCATCTTCTAAGATTTTCTTCAATTTCTTTCTTTAGTGTCTTATAATTTTCACTGTAGAGGTCTTTTACCTCCTTGGTAAGATTTATTCCTAGGTATTTTATTATTTTTGACACTATTGCAAATGGAATTGTTTTCTGGGTTTCTTTTTCAGTGGAATCAAGGTTGGCATATAGAAAAGCTATTGGTTTTTTAGATTGATTTTGTATCCTACTACTTTGCTGAGTTTGTTAATCAGCTCTAGAAGTCTTTTCATTGAGTTTTTGGGGTCTTCTAAATATAGGATCATGTCTTCTGCAAATAGAGATAATTTTATTCTTCTTTTCCTATTTGAATTCCTTTGATAACCATGTTTTGTCTTATTGCTCTGGCAAGAGTCTCGAGGACTATATTGAAAGGGACTGGTGATAGTGGGCATCCTTGTCTTGTTCCTGATTTTAAAGGGAATTCCCATAGTTTTTCCCCATTCAATATGATGTTGGCTTTGGGTTTATTGTATATTGCTTTAATGATGTTGAGGTAAGTTCCTTTTATTCCAACTTTCTGCAGTGTTTTTAACATGAATGGGTGCTGGATTTTGTCAAATGCTTTTTTAGCATCTATTGAGATGATCATGTGACTTTTGCCCTTAGTTCTAGTTATGTGGTGAATAACATGTATTTATGTGCATATGTTGAACCAGTCTTGCATTCCTGGGATGAAACCAACTAGGTCATGGTGTACTATTTTCTTGATATGGTTTTGAATGCACATGGCTAGTATTTTGTTTAGAATTTTTGCATCTATGTTCATCAATGATATTGGTCTGTAATTCTGTTTTCTTGAGGGATCTTTATTCAGTTTTGGTATTAAGGTGATACTGGCCTCATAGAAGGAGTTCGGAAGGATTGCATCTCCAGGCCCAAACTCAGCAGGGTCACAGACTATGATGCTCTGTTCAGAGCCTGTAGCCTGTTGGTTGGGATTTAATGCTCCACAGAAACACCACTGCTCTGCTGCTTGTGAACACATGAAACCTTGCAGAGTGCTGACCTCTGGCCTCTACAGCCACTGGGTCTATGGTCAGCTGTGTCAGAGATTACTATGTTCTGAGCATGTGGCCCAGCTGGCTGAGCTTCGATGGTCCAGGAACACTACCACTGATGTGCTGGTTATGATCATGTGGAGCCCTGTGAGTCACTGCCATGTGTGATCACCAGGCATAAACTCTGCTGGTGGAGAGAATGTTGTGTTCCCAGTCTGTATCTGCGATCACGTGAACCCCTGCTGGCTCCTGACCTCCCTGTTTTCAGGATGCAAGTTCTGGCAGGGAGAAATTGTACTATTCTGAGCCTGTGGCTCGGGTGGCTCCATTATTTAGCTCCAGGGACACTGCTGCTTCTAGGCAGCTGTGATCATGTTAGACCGTATTGGCCTCCAGCCTTGGTGCTTTTGGCACCCAACCACCACCAGGTGTGAGTTTATAGCCTTCCAAGCCTGCAGCGCAGTTGACTGAGTTATTACACCCTACAGAAGTCACTGCTAGCAGTCTTGTGGTGATTGCTGGAGACCCTGCAGCATCAAGTCAAACTGCTGACCCAAGGTCCTACCCATCTGAGTGTCCCTAGGGACTCTGCTAATTCATGTTTCTGCCCTTTCTGACTAGCTCCCGCCCCCACCTATGCAGGGATGATTTGCTAACTCCCCAATCCTGTGGGTCTGTTTATTGCCAGATAAGTCCGTGCACCACATAGGCTCCCACTGGGACAGTTTTTAAACTCACTGTCTTGACAAGTGCTGCTTGCGTCTCTGCAGGAAGGGATGAATTCAGCTGCAGCCACAAGAGTTCCCTGGGAAGTTTGGCTGGTTGGTCTGTAGATTCACAGTGGCCTTTATGAGGCAGGTTATAGTCACTGTGGTCCCCACAGGAAGGGCCTATCATTTCTTGGTCTGAGTTCAGCTGCAACTACAGGCTTTAGCTGGGTGGTTTGGCTGGGCATTCTGGGGAGTTGTAATCTTGAGGTATTCGAGCGTGGAGAGAAGAATGTGATGACTTTTGATGATGGTTTTTTGCAATCACTGGCTAGACAGAATTCTGCTTCTTCTTTGCTGGAGTTGGACTATGAAAGGCACCAGATCCAGCAACTGCCAGCCCTGGGAGTGCGTTCACCAAGATGGCGCTGCCTCTGTGCTCTGCTCACCAGATGAGTTGTGGAGCTCTTTTCAGTCTCTGCTCTCTGAGCTACATCCATTTCTACTGTCTTTCTTCTGTTGAGTTATGACTGCTTTTCTTTTCTTGCCAAGAAGCAGTCTTCCCACTGGGTGAGTTCTGAGTCTCAGAGCAATTGAAACACATTGTCTTCCTCTATTCCACCATTTTTAACCAGCAATAATTTATTCTAATATGTACCAAAATAAGTGTTTCATCCCGATATTATTTTCTTGATAAAATATATAACATTTCAAATTGAGTCATTCAGAAGAGGTGTAGTCCCAAGGGGCTGTCTGCACATAGACAGCTGATGGAACTCGCAGATGGTATATCAATCCAAGAGCTGGAGAGTCAGAATAGGTGCAACCAATGATGCAGTCCCAGCCGAAGATGGAGAGGCAAGAAAACTCTCCAGAGAATTGTTGGTGGAAGTCCAGTTTGAGGTGCAAAAGGGCTGGAGTCCGATGTCCCAGTAAAAGCAGGTGCAACTTCACTCAGGAAAAACCACGCTTACCTTCACGCCACTTCCTCTTTCTGGATAAAGTTTTTTTTTTTTTTGGCACTGGGGATTGAACCCAGGGGCATTCTACCTCTGAGCTACACCCCCAGCCCTATTCTTTATTCTTTATTTTGAAACAGGGTCTCACTAAGTTGTGGAGGGCCTCACTAAGTAGCTGAGGCTGGCCGCGAACCCGGATCCTCCGGTCTCAGCCTCCCAAGTACTGGGATTACAAGCGTGTGCCACCAAGCCCGGCTCTGGATACACTTTTAAAATGAAAATATTTCCTCTTTACTGTTAAAAACTCTCACTAACACTCTTGATGCAATTATCTACATCAGGCTTCTTTTCCTGCTATGTAGTTTATAATCTAAGAATTGATTTGAACATTCTTAGAACAGAATCTACAAAGTTAGGTGAATATAGTAATGAACACAGCAAAGATGTTAGATAGTAAAGAAACAGCAGGTTGGTGATTGCAAGGTTTCCGATTGATAATGTTGGTAATAATCCAAAGAAGGAGAACTTTTTTTTTTTTCCGATTAAGGCAGGCTTCATGGAGAAGGCCAAAGTCAGCAATATCTTCCTTCCTGAAGTAACCAGTGCTTCCAGTACAGACAAGATTTGGCAAATGAATTTTCTTGTGTTTATCTTTTCAATATGGAGCTTTATGATTTATTAAAGTTATTTAAAATTGATATTTTTATTCTCTCATCTGATACATTTAGAAAAAGAAAATGTGGACCTTATCCTACCCTACCTTATCCCTTTAGTCTCGTGTTTTCCCCCAAACTGTTCCTAATGTGTTTACCACCCATTTTCCATGTTCAGTCAAGTGCAATAGTAACAACAACATCAGAAATGAATTTGATTAATACTTAAATTAGAAGCCATTTCTTCATTCTCTATTTCAAATGTTTTCACAAAAAACTCTGAAGTTGATAGGGCTCATGTTTATTCCCTCTTTTTTCAAATATGAAATCTAGTCTGTCAGCAGATGAATGGATAAAAAAAGTGTGAGATATATATATATATATATATATAGGATTATAAAATATAATATAATATAGGATTAATCAAGTAGGGAATGGGAACTGAATTTCCTATTTGTTTCTCCAATGAAAGAGTTAATTAGAGAAGTAGTCTTGGAGTGATTGGACCTGGAGTGGGTCCTGAGCCTTCTGCCATCATCCCTTGAGCTGTCCCTGTACTTGAACTCTTGAATGAAATGATTGCTGAATTGCTGGTGGTTTGGAGCAAGTCAGCCAGAGAATTTGGCAGGACAGAGATCCCCGAATGTAATTTATTATTTTATGGTGTACCTACATTACTCAACTAGTTACAAGGATTAATTTGGAGAGTGTTTTATTCAATAGTTTAGATTCATTGATTTGTATAAATATGCTATGTTTATTGATATATGTTGTTTTTTCCCTGTGAATTAATCTTTTTTTTTTTTTTTTTTTTGCAATACCAGGGATTGAACCCAGGGGCGTTCTACCTCCGCGCTACACCCTGGCCCTATTTTTTTATACTTTATTTTGAAACTGGGTCTCACAAAGTTGCGGAGGGCCTCACTAGATAGAGAGAGAGAGAGAAAGAGAGGGAGAGAGAGAGAGAGAGAACGAGCTGAGGCTGGCTGCAAACCCGGATCCTCTGGTCTCTGCCTCCCAAACTGGGATTACAAGCGTGCACCACCACGCCCGGCTTGAATTAATCTTTGTAAAGATATTCTTGAGTTTCATGAATACATGGACTTACCTTAAAGTATTCTAGATGTATAAACTGTCCAGATCTTCTATCCAGTCTCAACAGAAGTGAAAATTACACTGCCTTAACTGAAAAGTTCACAAGTTTTTAGCAGTACTGGACTATTCACAGATAAAATGAAATAGAGGGCAATGGAACTCTAAATTCCATTTGGATAGACTGTTAATTAGGTGCATTCCTACTTAGCAGGTTCTTTCTTGTCCCAGAAAAATATACACAATACCTTACACATTTATTCTTTTACCATTTCAGTCTGTCCATGTATCAAGGATTATCTTCATATACATATATACAAATCCATTCTATACATTATTTTAAAATATTTTTCTCAATAGTCCAGTACTTCCTTTTTTCTAATATTTATGCTTTGTCTCTTTATTTTTTTTCCTAGTGTGCATGAGGTTCTGGGTTTGATCCCCAGGACTGCTGTGTGTATGTGTGTGTGTATAAATCATATATATGAACCAATACAAAGAAGAGATGTTTCATATTATCTACTTATCTATCTACCTATCATGCTCCCACTTTTACCTCCTTGATGTAGAAGAATTTAAGATATTTTTTGAATAATTAAGGCACCTACTTCTTTAACATGAGCTACCACAGGATATGATATTATTTCATATTTGCTCTAAGTTTGGTTTATTTTTCCCTCTAACCAATTGTTAAAAATACAGATAATTTTCATAATTTGAACTGACCCTTCAGTGTAGGGTTTATAGCAGCAATATAATGGAACATTCCTTCATTCATTACAGTAGAATTATTTCATGTTATTCCATTTTAGAAGTAGTTTCTAATAGTATAGTATAAACTGTAAAGTAAGCACGGTTATCTGCATTCACTTTAAGAAAGATTACTTGGTAAGTACAAAGTAATTAAGCAATGAGACATGACAGGCATTGCATTTTGGGGGAGTTATTATACATCTCAGATGTCTTGAGAGGTTCAGGCCAAAGGCTGAATGGCTTCAACCACCCAAGAAGACTAATAAAGCCTCCAGAAATGCACCACCTGTCATATCTTATTGCTATTATGGAATGGAAATCACGAACCAAAACAAGGGGAAAAGGTTAGATCTGTGCCCTTGCTGAGGATTACTTACATGACTATGACATCACTGACAGTTCTATATGTGTCCAGAGAATTCTAAAGCCATTGCATAATTATTGCACAAACAACACAGCTCATTTGAAACTGCTGCTTCAGCATTCCACAATGCCAACTTTGTCATATACCAGTCCCCCAATGTCCTCTTTTTGCAGAAATCATATTGGTACTCTTAATCCCAAACTCTCCTCTTGCACTGATCATCCAGCTTGGGGGGCAGGGGTGGGTAAGCAAGAGGAGGTGGAGATTGCTATGTAGAAATAATCTTGCCCCCTAGAGTGTTGGAGGCATTTGGTTCCTTGTATGCCTCGTAACCCCCCAAGGTCATTATCTCATGATAATCACATCTCCTGGAGTTGTCTTATAGCTTAAGTGTAACACTAAATTTTAATTACAATGAAATAGAGCTCTTCTGGTAGTTTACACAACATCTTGTGTTCTCATTGCCAGATGGAAATAGTGCAGAGCTTTTACTGTAATCGAGTATGGTGGTCCTGGGCTCCGATGCAATAAACACATATTGTTGGTTTGTTGAGAAAAGCACTTTGCTTCATGGAAATCTTCTGGTTCTTTTAGAATATTTTAAGCTGGCAGTTTGTTAAAACTGTTTTAAATATTGAAATACAGTAATATTATTTTTTCCCCCTGACTTGACTATAATGGTCAAATTTAATCTAAAAAAAATGCAAGTCAGAGTGCTGCCCACTAACAGATGAGATGGATTGTTTTACATGTATGATTTTATTTTCATGGGTTCTCCTTAGCTATTTGTACCATTCTGAAACTCAATGTACTTGAAAGCACATTTTTGAACAACCTTATATTTTCTCTTGAATTATCACATTTTCCCGAGTGATGCATTTAGTCCAGCATTTGGGTATCTCCTTGGGCTTCTTTATCATTTTGATTCCTTAAGAACCAATATTTGCTTGTCAGAGGGATGAATAGTCTTTACAAAGACTCTGAGCTGGGCGTGGTGGCACACGCATCTAATCCCAGTATTTGGGAGGCGAGATTGGAGGATCAGGGTTCACGGCCAGCCTCAGCTACTTAGTGAGGCCCTCTGAAATGTAGTGAGACCCTGTTTCAAAATAAAGAATTAAAAAAAATAGGGCTTGGGGTGTAGGGGTGTAACTCGGAGGTAGAATGCCCCTGGGTTCAATCCCCAGTACCACGCACACACACAAAAAGATTGAACCATGCCTGAGCACCATGAGGTAACTGAGGAGTCGGTAATATACAACATCTTTAAAAAATGGTGATACTAACAAAAAAGAAAACAGAAAGTGGAAATAAAGTAATATTTAGAATACTTTGATATTCTTATTGATTTCTGATTAAAATCCCAAGGACAACAACATGCCTGCTGTCAAAATACAAGTTCCATATTGCTGCTCTAAGCCATACATTTATTAAAATTCCAAAGTTTCCACTTCCTGGGCTCTGGAGACTACAAAATAACTTTCCATCCTGCTCCTGCAGCTCCTGCCACTCGGCCCCTGTCTGTTCTTCCAAAACACTAGGCCTACCTTCCTTGGGTCCCTGCCTGGAAACATCTTTCCCTGGATGCCTGGAACACCAGTGCTTCAAGTCGTTGCTTACAAACCACCTTCCCAGCGAGGTGCTTGCTGATGGAGCTACTGAAACTGGTGACCTGCTCCCCGCTTCGCTTCCCACCTCCCTTACTTTCCTCCACTTTGTCCGTGGCATTTATCATCTTCTAACATCCTGTTTATCATGGTTACTATTTATTGTTTGTCTTCTGCTGATGGAAGCCAAGCTCTCTGAGAGCAGGGGTCTTTTGTTTTAATTACTGATGGATCTCAAGTTTCTAGGACAGTGCTTGGCATATACTAAGCGTTCAATAAAGAACGTTCAAATGAAAGAATAAATGAATAATGAGAGTAGAAGTGGAAGGCCCTAGAGTTTTTGGCAGTTCCTAGAACTTCAAAGCAGGAGCAAGACTGGCCTTTTCACTATTGGGCCTTGTCTGAACAAAATGAGAAAGGTTAAGTACCCTCCAGTGCTTTACTTCAAAACATAAAGACTCTGGCAAGGAGAATCGGGTTTTGACCCTCCCCTGGTAAAGTTATTTTAGAAAGAGATACAATCACTATTCCCTTAATATTTACTTGTTACAAAACTTTAAAATATCAGTATTATATCTGTAATAATGTTCTACATTCAAGTATTTAAGTTTATATTATCCACCCACTTCCCTGAATACTGGTTTTTCCCCTGATCTTCTTGAAAAATTAGAACATACTTCCACAAATCTGTCAAATTATGTTTTAATTTGTGATGCTGTTGTAATTCCATTGTATGCTATTCCACAACTGAGTGATATTATTGTATTAAGTTATTCTCCTTAGATTTTAAAGATAGGTACAGCCACCCCAATATTTATTAAGCTGCCAATCTGGAAAATACTATCTTTTCCCTAAAGGTTAAAAGTTATTGTAGTTTTACATTACAGTGTGAATAGAATGTTAGTAATAAGTAATTATTTCTGAAAGGAATGATTTTAAAAATTAATTTAATAGCTTAAAACAAATTAAAGAGACAATATGCAATGTTGTGTTAGCATCTAATTTCTTTTTCTTGAAGGAAAAATTTCAATAGTTTTATCAATACTGTGATCTTAACAAAACTCCTGTCTCGAAATGCTTACGATTATATGATTTTATTTTACAATTCATGTTAATATAATTAAAAGTTTTTTTTTCTGTATCAGTATCCTTGATTTTTTTGGTCTTATTTTGTTTTGCATTAAAATTCAAAAATATTTGCTACAAGGATAATTTTTAAAGTTTCTAAACTATGGGTTAGTTTTTAACTTCTTTTGGACTGGACAATATATATATATATATATATATATATATATATATAATCTTTGAAATCCTTTTTTGCTTTTGAATTTTTTCCCCTAATACTCTATTCTTTTAGTTCTTTGGAATTGTGGTCTTACTATCACTCATCAAAGACTGCTTAAAATTATTATTTTAGAATAAAATTCAGACTCTTCTAAGCTTAAAAGGCCTGATCTGTTCTGATTCTCCTGTTTCATTTTGTGGACTATGTCTTGGAAACTGGCTTTTTCCTAGTTTCCAACTCTCCAGGTACTTGATGTTTCTTTAGCATGAAATGGCTTTCTCCTGATTTTCAGGTAATCAGAGAGCACTTGGTTTTTCTAGGTCGTAACTTAAATATCTTCTCAGAGAAACCTGCTCTAACCAGTCTGTTTCATTACAACATCTTGTTTATGTCATGTGCTCCATATTCCAGTCTGCAATTGTTTTATATTTATTTTTGGTTTATTGTTACTTTCTCTCATCACAATATAAGCTCCTTAAAAGCAGGGCCCTTATCTGTCTTGTTTGCCATTGTTTCTCCAGCAATTAGTACATATCAGAAATTCAGTGTTTCTTGAGTGAATGAATGAATGAATGAATGAATGGAATAAATTTGGGATAGTTTTACTAAATATATGCATACTGTTGTTTAATTTCCTGATATCTCATTAATAGTAATCCCCACCCCCCTTTCATGACCATTGTTTGGATTAAAAGCTAGACAAGGGCCGGGCGTGGTGGCGCACGCTTGTAATCCCAGTACTTTGGGAGGCAGAAACCGGAGGATCCGGGGTTCGCGGCCAGCCTCAGCTCTTTCTCTCTGTCTCTCTCTCTCTGTCTCTCTCTCTCTACTTAGGCCATCCGTAACTTCGTGAGACCCGGTTTCAAAATAAAGTATAAAAAATAGGGCCGGGGGTGTAGCGCGGAGGTAGAACACCCCTGGGTTCAATCCCCGGTAACGCAAAAAAAAAAAAAAAAAAAAGCTAGACAAGGGCAGGAAGCTTTGTAATGAATGTCTATTGAAAATAAGGGTTAGGGCTGGGGATGTAGCTCAGTGGTAGGGTGTTTGCCTGGCATTTACAAGGCCCATGATTGAATCCCCAGCACTGACAAAACAGAATGCAAAATCTTCATTTGAAAATAAATAAAGGCTTAAGATTTGGTAGGATTTTTTTACTAATACTGTTCTAACTCCTTCATGGCAATCATGTTTCTCCAACCTTCCCTCATATCACATAGTAGGACTAAAAGTTGTGCTTCTAAGTGTTCTGCATTAATTTCACTGATAACTGTGTTTTGATATGTTTTGGTTTACACAAGGCTTTGCTAATAAAACTCAAGCCAATGGGAGATTTTAAAGGGTATTCTAAGAAATGATCTCAGCTATTTCTTTAATCAGTGCAGAGCAGGCTCTATACAGATTCATCAGATCTTTTAGATTCACTGAGAAAGCATTTTAGTGCTCACCTATCTTGAAAGTTCTTAATATTTTCTTGAGAGTTATCACTTACACCATGAGAACCTAAATTACCATGCTGTCTGGTACCATGAAATTCGATCAATATTTTATTTTTTCTAATTGGCCATATGAAATAAAATAGGGTGTGTAGGATGCCTCAAATTTAAGGCTTCATCCTTGGTAGTTTAATATCAACTAAACTTGATTCCCTCCCTTAGCATAACCAACTGAAAATACTAAGAACGCATTCAATATCACTTAGTAATTGTCTGGAAACAGGAAGCCAAACTATTATCTCTTGCACAGGGCAATCCCATTGTGGAAATTTCACCCTGGCTGTAACCTCTTATCTTGTTCTGCTCTTACACACAGGTCATATTATGCACTGCTTTGTGCAGGTTTGACAAGAACTAATGTGGATGCTTAAATATTTTAAAGGCTGAACGCTTCTGAATGATAAAATATGGAGCTGATCAACCCTTCCTGTTGCGTTTGTGGTTAATGATAAAGTAATTTAATACTTTTCTCTTTTTTTGGTCTATCGGTAGTTTCCACAACAAACATTAAAGTCCCTGTAAGGAAAAAAATCTTCAAATAAGGCCATCCAATGACACTTTTTAACTACAGTTGTTTTTTATTCAGCCATAAAATCTATCTTTCATAAAGAAACCCACTTACATGTCTTACTTCAGTGAAGGTTATTTGTAGACTGAAGGTCTTTTCTTGTCAAGATATGATGAATACCATGTGTGAAGACAGAAGAGCATCAGACCTGTATTAGCTGGAAAACCCACTGATCTGTGAATAACCTAAAAAAGAAAACCTGAAGATTAGCAACGTCGCTTTTAAGAATGATCCATCAAATTCAACAAGCAGATTCACAGAGATGAATCATCTGGTTCCTTTTCATACCCAGTATACAGTAAAGGTTATTTCCTTTCCCTACAAATAGAAGTTTGAAAATAAAAGAAAGGGAGGTTTTTGAACATCCCTTGGTATAAGTCAATAATCTTGAAGTGTTTCTGATATTTTACATGCAAATCCTTACTAATGACAATTAAAATCGTGTAGCCAAATCTTTCAGTATGGATTCAGTATTGGGGGAATTGGTCTCCATTTTGTTCATGGGGGGAGGGGAAGCCAAATTTTCAGTATGCTTTCTCAAATTATTTACACAAAACTTTAATTTTATGGCAAGTTGAAATTATGTTTAGGAGTTTCCTACATAGCTTAGGTAGTAAAATAATATTTAGATAAATGAAAATAGGTAAGTTACTATTCTGCATACCAAGTTGATTGGTTAAAAGAATAAAAGATTTGCAATATACAACAGTCATATTACATGGATTTTGTTAACAGTAAATGCTTTGTATTTTTATTTTAAGATAGGTTCAAAAGAATAGGTTTAAAATACACTTTTCACGTTATGATTTTTATAGGTTTTAATGTGCTCTATTTGAGGTGGTTTCATTAATTTCTTTTCACATTAAACTTGAATGGACAAAATAACTTAAAAATGGAAAGCACTAAAAAATCACTGCAAGGATTATTCAAATTTCTTTTGTATCAATATTTTTAGAAGATAAATCCTAATGTAATTTAAATAAAATTTATTTAAAATGTACTCTTTTATTGAAGTACAGTATTAGACAACAAAAAGAAAATAATTACGTTCTAATATAGCCACATCAACTGAATGTTTGTATTTAATTCCTATGGAAAGTTGCTGGTAATACATACTTTAGTGAATCAAATTAGGTATTGGGTGATTTTGTTGTTGTTGAGCTAACAGTAATTTAGCTTTCAACTGTATTTTCTTTAAAACTATATAGATCTCATTTTGGGGAATGTCTTTTAGTGAATTTTTAACGAAGCCTATTTAAATAATTAGTTTCTAACATGCCTTACATAATGAAAAATAATTTTATAGTGATTGAATGACAAACTTTTTTGTGCTTAAGCAATTAATAATCATTTATGCTTTGATTTGAAACATTCTGATAATGTTATTTATAACCATTTTCATTATGTAAATTAAACAGGAAAATAAAAGTACCATGCTTAAAGAGTGAGTTATAGTTTTATGAATGAGAAGTTTGCTGTTAGAAAAATTTTACTGTTTGGAACCACTCTAGGGCATCTGAAGACTTCCTTTCTTGTCAGACTATCCTGAAGCAATGAAGAAATAAGGGAGAGCTAAAAGAATCCCACTCCAAGGACTTTAATTGATTTTGTTTTAGATGAAATTTGAGGACATGTTTTAGAATTACTCTCCATTTAAAACACAAATATTAGCTATTCTATAATACAGATTAAACGTTGTACTTTTAAAAATTCCATTCTTATGAGTTAAAACTGAGAATGAATGAAAGTCTCAGTTCAAAGAGTCAGAGAGGAAAATTCCTCTGATTATTAGAAGCTTAAACACTGCAAGAGGCCTTGAAGCTTTCGTCCCACCTACTAGAAGAGCCATAAATCACAGGTGAACACAGGAGCAGGAACCGTCAGTGATACTTAGATATAGAGCTGCAGCAGAGTGGAAAACACGGAGTTGTAGAATTTAGCACCTCAGGCCCAGCTAAATATTATCGATTTTAACTAGAGTTGCAATAGTCACCTGTTCAATTTAATAATTATTTCTGTGGATGATAAAACAAACTTTAAATAAAATATGGCTTTAAATAGATGTGGCATTTTTGATAGCCAGAGAGTGAAACAATTTAATTAAGTGGCAATGTTCACGGGGCTGGAGCCATAAACAGTATATGAAGTTGATCAGATACAGGAGGGAGTTGAGGGTGAGATCCTCCTTTCCTTTTGGAAAGAGCTGTCCAGAGCCCTCCTGTCGGTCCTCTCCCAGTCGTGAGGTGAGACTGATGCAAGACAGCACTCCTGAGACGGAGGTGAGACTGAGCACTCCTCTACTGTGCTCTGTGGTCATGCTAAGCCATTGGGTGGATCGAAGACGGAATGTCAGAGTGGAAAATGACTCTTCTTTTCATTCAAAACACATTGAAGTTCACCCTTTTGTTCCTCTTCCTAAAGCCTATGATTTTTTTATGAGAGCTGCTGGCTTCACCTGGCGTTGTCAGCGACCACAGAGGGATCCTTTTCTTACTCTGTAGATTATTTTAGGGCTTCTGTTTACTATGCTCCAAAAATGGATCGGTTTTCAAGTGACAGTTGCTTTCCCAAAAGGCGACTCGAATAAGCTGTGTTAGTAGCAAGTTTGGAAATATATCAGTAATTGAATCCAGTTCCAGAAAGAAACTGACTGCGGTCCATTGCAAAAAGCAAGAAAAAGGAATCAGATAAAATTTAGCATCCAAGTACCATATTCTGCTACAGTAGCAAAAGATGTAATAGAAGAAACTGGTGAAAGGGATTTCTTAAATCTCCCTTAAAAATTCAAGTCTGGAAATTCAGACAAACTGTGCTATAAATGACTCTATGTTTCATCATTCAATTTTTGCTTCAAAATGTATATATGCTTGTACACATACATGTGTACTGGGAAAATATATTGGGGGGATTGGAAGGCTATGCACAGAAACTGAATAGTAGTAGACTCTGGCCAGTTTTCATTTAAATTTTAAATAATATAAATGATTGGGTTATAAGTAGTTTTTATACATAGATGAGTTTTTCTATACATATTTTCAGATAAAAATGAAAATTCACCCAAAGAAAAGTCTCTTGAGTTTTTCCACTGCAATTACCATTTAAATATATTCTCTAACACTTGAATATATTCTCATAAAATGTACTTAAGTTAAAAATAAAAAACTAAAAGTATTTTATATATTTTTAAAATGTATTTTCTTCTAAGCTATTTTAAATTATTGATTAGAATTTTAAAAATACAAGTTATTGGTGAATATCGAATCAAAAGTAAACAAAGATAAAAATGTTTTTCATTTACTATTTTTAAAAGTAAATTTAAATCTTAGTTTTTGAACAGGCATACTAATTCTTATTCTACTATTCAATGACCATCCAATAGTTAATGTAAATGATTGGTTTATGCATTTTTTTAGCGTGACAAAATATTTTTCAGCTTTTCAAAGGCAACTGTGGAAATAGTGTGCTAATTCATGACGGCCTTTACCTTTGGTACAAAAAAGAAAAAAAAAAGCGCTGATGGCACTACCAGGAAACCACATGTCCAATGTAAGCATTTATTGTATCATAGTACCTGAGAGGAAGCATTTGAATTAACTAATATAAATTTTCCATAACCTAAGTGCTGCCTCTGCAGGTTGCAGCCCACCCTACAAATGCTGAGGGCATTGTAATTGTTGTGTTTTACTTTGAAGACACTGGGCAGAGCAACACATGGAAGGGGGGCCTGAGCCATGTTGGGTACAAGAGCAAATATGTGAGCCAGGCACAGTGGCTTACACCTGTAATCTCAGTACCTGGGAGGCTGAGATAGGAGGATCGCAGGTTCAAGGCCAGTCTCAGCAATTTAGTGAGGCTCTCAGCAACTTAGTAAGACCCTGTTTCCAAGTGAAAAATAAAATAGGATTGGGGGTGTAGCTCAGTGATAGAATGTCCCCCCTCACACACATACACACGCACAGCAGATACATAAGACTGAGTTGTGCTGTGTCAGTGAGGTGAGGCATCCTAATGATAGAGGTGCCTCTGTGGTTTTTTTTTAACTATGTTTAATTTTGGATGTGTGTTGTAATATACAGGGCCTCAAAACATGAGGCCTCAAAACATCTGGGCTATGAAGGTGCTATCTATTGTCTATCTCAAATCCACCAGTGTTTATCGAGGCGCTGCTATGTCCAAGGCTCTGAGCTGTAGAGAAGACATCAGAGCATCATTAAGATTATGCTCTTATGGACTAAATTGCTTAACACCTTAGGGATGATATAAGCTAAGTAAGCACTTGTGTGGATAACTGTGCCGATAGCAGGTTGACTAGAAGAGAGACTATCTGAAAGATCTAAACATTATTTAAATTGGGGATGTCATGGATTAATTTGTTTGAAATGGGTTTTGTGGAACTGGTAGGATTTAAATAGGGAGAAAAAGGGATTCTAGAACCAGGCAGTAGCTTAAAAAAACAAAAATAGGAATGGAGGTGGCTAAATGTAGGGGATGGGTGTAGGGGGTGGTGGATGGACTAACATGTCCAGGTAAGGTATTTGTATTGTATTCTACATGTTGTCAGGAAGTCTAGCAGACTCCTGAGCAGCGGTAGGGCATAATCACTTGAAGTATATACTTAATTGAAATGTTCCTTCTTGTTTAAATAATACTTACATAGTTAGGGGCTTGTCAAAGCACAGAATATGGATGGACTTTGATGAGATTAAATATTTAGTGGTCACAAGTCCCTGTCTAACGCCGGGCTGATTTAAGTATAGACATTTCCCAGAACAAAAGATGGATTATAAAAGCCGAGTATTTTATTCCTTAATTGCTTAGAAGCTAGTCTCCAGTTACAGCTCAGAGCTTTAGCTGAGGTAAGAGTGTTTCAGCAAAAGTTAAATTTAATAGAATGCATTAATTCTTCCCCATAACGACCAGAACCCAGCACAAATTTTAGAATGCATTTACAGCATGTTAAAAGGGCAGACATTTATAAGGGTATAACAAACCGCCTTGCTAGGTTTTAGCTAGAATATAGGACTATATGCTACTGTATTATGAAATAATTGACTTGGCTCTTTTCAAAGAATAGATGGCATGTGCACTTATGAAATAACCAATTTAATGGAGAAATTTTCAAAAGGTGTTGGTTATTACTGACTGAGTCATATTTAGTATTTAATTCTTGAACAAATTATACTTTTGGAGTGAGGAACAGAAGATGGAATCCTGGCAAAAAAATTTTTTCCTTCTACAAGAAACATTAAATACTAGGTTAAAACTATGAGGGAACAAACACAGAAAGAAAAATAGACTCGTAGATCTAAAGAGCCCCAAATAAGAAACTGGACAAACTTAGAGAAAATAAGATGAGCTGTATTTTTGTTTATTTCATATCGAGAGCAAGCTGGTTGGTTTCTTTACATGTTCAGGCAATATCTAAATACAAATATTTGTCACTCTTCTAACTTACCTTCAGTTTTGAAGACAACTATCTCATGAACTGATTCTTCAGATAAACTACTATTTAGATTGTTCGTCAGTTCAAAGAAAGAGGTTGAAGACTAAGTGTTGTCTCAGCTGGGACTGAGACATCAGGATGAAGTAGTTTGGAACTCTCTGCCAATAGTCTCCCCCAAACTCACAGAAGTAACTTTGTTCTGCACTGAAAACATCTTTTCTCCAACATCTGTGAGAGGGGAAATTCTCATGTGGAATGTGGGGCAAGCCACAGTTTAATCTTGTCTGTGAATCAAAGTGGCTTTTAATAGGGACAGCTGTGATGTATCTTGCTAAGCTTGAGGGGTAGAATCATTTGGCAATAATAAGCATTATTATATCACATAGAACAATGATTTAATATAATTTGAGTAATGTGCTTTTTTATTCAATGTTTGCTATTCTGAAGTGAACTCTCACTGTTCTGTCCCTTATTTTTCTTCAAGAGGATTAATTTTCTAAATTGCTCATTGCTTTGGTATTTAGCCCCTGTCATAGCTCTTTAACTAGAATATATAAAAGTATATTGCATTCAGAACTAGGAAATATTAAATGAGATCCAGACCTCAGCAAATCAGAAAACTAATTAGAAATTTATCTAATTCTATGAAGAAAAATATCTTATTTTTATTATTCTCATTAAATGAATGGTTTATTTTTTAAACAAGCTTTCATTTTAAGGTGCTTATAAACACAGAAATAGTAAAACTTTAAGCAAAGTAAACATCACAGTAATTATATTGTTTCTCAAATTTCTATTTAAATAAAAATTCAAAAGTGATTTTGTATATCATCTAGATAGAACAATCATATCATATAGGAAGAGAAGTATGGCTTTGGGAATATACTGTTTCATCTGAGACAGTCAAAGTGTTACTAAAAGTCATACAAACCTGCTTTGTGTAACATGATGGAATTAGATAGACACAAGGCATTAAATAAGTGGTTACTATCAAAGTCCCATTTATAATCAAGAACTACAGTACAGATCATTTGATCCTAATACATGTATCCTGGTTCTTACTGACCATACAGACATGCCCCCATGCACATACACAACACCAGACGACACAATGAACTGAGTTTAAATTAGCTTGAAAAAGACCAAACGCTAATTATCAGACTGCACTGCTTTATCACCAGAGATCTTAAAAAGTAATTGAAAGCTATCATCTTTCTACCTTGAAGGTATACTGGCAGATTATGTAGCAATCATTGGGCCATTCCTTCAAAGTGTGAGAGGCCAAGGTGTTCCTTAGGAGACAAAGACTTTATGGAAGATGTTAGACATATAATCTGAAGGTAGATCCAGCAGACACAAGTCTCTAAAGCCTGGATTTGCTCCCTGTGTTACTCTATTTCCTTAGTGGTGTCACAAACAGTCTTTACATGTAGAAGGTTCCATAAAGTTTTAAATGCATGAGATCTCCCAGCCCTAAGTCACTGACATCCACCACTCCTAACTCTAAGATACAAAAATGCCATAATGATAGTAAATTGAGTGGGAGGTCAGAGGTAAAGCAGGAGAAAAGTATAGCTTCTGGAGAAGTTTATGCAACAAAATTCCACATGAATTCATTGGTTGAGAAGTGGTAATAGAGGCAAACCAATCAATCACTCAGCAACCAACTGGTCAGGGGCATGGTGGTTTATTTTCTACATGTACATGATTCTTTCTGTCTCACTCTCATTCATCTAACATACAAACCTCACAAGTTCTTAATATATCATTCTTCAATGATGCATCCAAGATATTAAAGCTCTTATACTCTCTACAGTATTTTGTTTAATGTGTTAGCTATTTTATTGAAGAGTTGTTCCTTGTAATATACCTAGTCTTTCTGCTTTTATTTTTTCCTTTCTATACTGTAAGCTTCTGAAAAAGCAAAAAAAAAAAAAACACATCTATCTAACACCAGTGAAGGTACTGAGTAAATAATTTTATTGCTTTGTATGTTGAGATTCATTCTCACTATCATTAAATGATTACTATTGGTGATATAGCCCTGAGAAAATATTTATATTCTTTCTTAAAAAATATATATATATATATATGCTGTTTTCTAATGATTATAGAGAGTATAGTTTGTACTATCTTGGAGATTTTTATTGTTTAACAACTTTATCGGAAAATTGTCATAGTTAATAGAAATCAGTACTTTATTCTTATTATTCCTCCTCCCTATCTCCTTCCCTCCCTCCCTCCCTCCCTCCCTCTCTTTCTTCCTTCCTTGCTTCCTTTTTGCTAATTTTATTACAATGAGAAGTCAGATTTTACTTTGCTTTACAATACTTTTGAAAACTTTTTGAAGTAATATGGCTATTTATGTCTGAGATATAAATGAACATAGCTACGAAATATAGACTAGAGGACTATGTTGGTATCTTCAACTTTTCTATTGGAGACTTTCTAAGATTCTCAAGGAGATATACTAGGACAAGTGTGTCAGAACAAGTTCATCTAGGTGGTCTGAACAGAAAGAGACTTAAAGTGATCCTATTGTATCAATAAGCATGGAGCTTTTTTCTTTCTTTCAAGGATAAAATGTTAGAATTTTTTCCAAGATGGAGATTAGTTGAAATTCTCCTCTTCTTCCATAATTAAGTAATAATATGTGGCAAAGCATGAGTTATTACATAATAATTCATACCTTTTGCTTTGCTAAGAATGAGGCCATAGGATGAGTGCTTGTTTAAATGCACAAAGTTTGAGTTATTATATCATAACTCACACCTTGAAGTGTCATATTGTGATTATAAAATGGCCCTGTGCAAATATTATTAATTTTTTAAAGTTCAGAAATAAATTATTAAAAAATAACACATTATGACTTCAAAAGAACCTCTCTAATGTGAATTCATTAAAAGTGGAATGAAAAATAAATTAGTGTACATTGAACCAGGATTATATATAACCTTTCTTGATGAACTGTTTTCATTGACATAGTATTGTGAAGCATACACTGTAATTTGTAGCTGTTGTGTAGATGTTTTTTTTTCTCTAACACCCCAACAAATAATGTATTCTTACTTGATTTTTTTTCTCTCAAGGGCATAACTTAACAGCAGCTGTAAGTCAGAGTCTCTGCAGTCAGTTTTATCAGTTTATTTTGTTTGTCAGGGTTGTAAGAACAAATCATGAAGAGCAAGTCTTCAGCATTTGTCTGCAGACCGCTAGCCTTTGAAGCCCGGTCCTTCACTGGTTGCTAGAACAGTGCCTTTTGCTGGGTTCTCTCTACCTTCCTCTTTTCCATATCTTTTATTAGTTTCTCATCTATTGGCGCTGGATGGTCTCCAAAATTTTGACCGCACACTTTCTTCTCTGTTGAGTTCTGTTTCTTCAAGATACCATCTATGTCAGCGGTCCACTTTATGCAGATAACTCTCGAGTGTAATGCTATTTCTAAAATTTCATTGCTGCCCCAAATTTCCAGTCCTTCCTGTTATTATTCCATTTATGCCACTTGTAATAATCCACGCGCCGAAGTCCATCATATCTAAAACGGAGCACTGCCGCCTCTGGTCTTAAAGCGGCTCCTCTTACAGTCTCTTTCAGTGCCACCATGCTTTCAGTTCCTGAAGTTAGAGGCCCTTCGGTCATCATCTGTCTTTTTCATCCAACGATTGCACATCGATTTTGTGCTAGCTATCCAGTGAGGAATCATGTAAGGTGGGTGCCCTTAAATAACTTACATTGTCATAAAAACCCCAATTATGCAAATAAATTTAATAGGAAGAATGTGATATGCATAATAGGGAAAATAGGTACCCTCAACCGCCTCCCTCTGCAGTGATCATGAACAGCTCCAGCTTCGTGGAGGAGGGGATCTTGAGGTGGTCTTGAAAGGAGTGTGGAGTCTCCAAGAGCAGATGGGTCACTCCAGCCATCAAATCCCTGCAAAGACCTGCAGGAGGAAATGCGGAAAGCCCTCGCTGCATTTGAACATGAAAGCTAAAGTTCCATGAATGCGTGGCAATGGTAGAAGTTGCTTTATTACTTTAATGTGCTTATTTAACAAGAGTAAACTTCAATAAAGCTATTTCAGTGTAAAAATTTTTACATGATAATAATTCAATTTGAAACAGGAAATTGCTTCTGTATGTCCAGTCATCAAGTCCTTGTCTCATGTGTTTGTCTCATATTTCATTTATCACATGAAATGTCTCCTACCTTTTCTCCAAATCCTCCATTTATATGGCTGTTCCCCTAATTTAGAAACTCACTATTTCAGTCTTAATTATTATAACATGCTTTTATCTGGTCTCGTTCAATTTATTCTTATTCTATTCTATTTTGTACTCTGTTCCAGGTTAAGTGTCCTAAAATCCTAATTTCTTTCTGCCTCTCCTCTGCTTGTGGGATTATAGTATCTTTCTATTGCCTTCTTGTTCAAAGTTCTGTGCCCAGCTATCAGGTTTCTCCAACATCTTTCTCACAGGTTGAGATAGGAAAAGTCAAATTTCCTATGACTTTCAAAAATGTAACATCATATGGTGCTGGCCTCACAGTCTTCTGACCAAATACCCTCCTGCATTTATGCTTTTGAAAATCCTCTTTTTTTATTGCTCAAATCACTTTTATATACTCTCTGCTCTTTTTTAAATTTCATCTGAATTTTCACATTCTCTAATGTGATCTTCAATTTTTGCAACTCCTTTTTCTTCCATCTCAATATCAGTATCAGTATGACTTATATCATTCCAGATTAACTATTTTAAAACATATGCTAAATTTAAAGCACCATTGGGGGTAAAGAAAAGAAACAAGCCAGGGAGGAGAAGAATGAACAATATTATTGTGACTCCTGCATCAGCTGCTGCTTAGCATTTTCAAATGCCCAAGTCTTGGTCCTTAAGGAGCATTCAATCTCGACATAACGAGACAATGTGTAAATCCTTGACGCAAAGGAGGTGACACTAAGTGTGGGTCAAAGAGTGGTGATGCCATGGGGAAAGGGTGGAATGACTCTGGTGTGACTAGGAATGGCTTCAAAAGAAGGTGGCATGAACTGGGTCTACAAGGAAGAATAGACTTTGGGATGTGCAGAAATCTGGGCAATCCAGGCATGGAAGAATATCATAAGTAATTATAAGGAAGTAGAACAATGAGCATTGTTTAATTCATTATTGATCTCTAATTAGATTGTTTTCTTATAGCTACATTAAAAGCCTCCAGAAACATGAAATATAGCATCACTTTTTTTAAAGAAAAATGCCTTAAATAATGTAGTATAGGCTAAGGACATAACAGTTAATAAATATGAGCTTGATTAATTTGAAGTTATTCAGCACAAAGCTTTTCCTACTAATATTTTGCATTTATATATCACTTTTATTCTTCAGATCTTCATGAAAAGTCATTTGTCTATTTGATTTTCCATAAGCCCTGTTAAAGTTGTGACTCTTTTTAAACTTTTTAAAAAATTCTTTATTTTGAAACAGGGTCTCACTAAGTTGCAGAAGGCCTCACTAAGTAACTGAGGCTGGCCACAAACCTGGATCCTCCTCTCTCAGCCTCCCAAGTACTGGGATTACAAGCGTGTGCCACCATGCTTGGCTGTGACTCTTTTTAGGTATAGTTTCACATAGTGTCTAAATAATGAGCTGAGTGGGCAATAATTAGAATTTCATGCTTCAAATGAAAATAGCTTTTAGATTGTATAATTCCCCAATACTCTAATTTTTTAGACTTCGGATACATGATGGCTATGAAAGGTCTTACATGTATCCTTCCTTGCTTAGTTTACAATTTTCCAGTGCCCTTTTTATGCCATGTTCTGCACTAGGGATTGGGAGATCTAAAAAGAAACCACATTCCAGGATGCCAAAGGTTGGAGAACAGCCTCAGACTGGGAAAATGTTCATCATTATATAGGAAGATGCATTGAGAATTAGAAAGCACTAGGGGAAATCATGTGTTGCCTAAAACAAGTTTCTCAAAGTTAAGTCCATTCCTGCTGAATACATACACGTTGACAATCAGTTTGGTACCAGTCACTGCAATGTGTAAGACATAACCTCCTGTCTCAAACTATTAAGTCTTCAAAGGACTCACCAGTGAGGTGGCTATTCTCTCAATATACACTTGGAACTGCTCTTACCAAGTTCAGTTCTACTTCTTGAAATAAGATCTAAGTTTCCCGAGACATAAAAAATTATCTATATTAAAGATAATTTTCTAGCATCTACGCAAAGAAAGCAAAGTAAACCCTTATTACCGTTGTCATGTTTTAGGTGAGCTGAATGTGGCATCATAATTGGAATCAACTGAGGTTCATCACTATTTTTGGACTCTTATGACAGTTCTCCATAGCCTTTAAAAGACATAAAATGCAAAATCTTGTATGTATTAATTAACTGCTTCATTATCAGACCTTGGACAGAGAGCAGGAAAAAAAGTCCGTTAATGAAATGAAGGGAAAAAACAACAACAACCCTCTCTGGCTCTTGGAACTACATTTATGGCTTAGTGAAATGTATCTAACAACACTCTCTTTATTTCCGCCACTAAAAGTGGGTCCTTGCTGAATTACTTTTCCTGCCTTTAAACTCTTTCTCTAGATAAGATGATGGAGGAAGGGCAAGAGAAAATCAAAAAACAAACTTAATAACACCATACCTTCGGAGCAGCTTGATTTATAATGAGTTTGTGGGAACATTCTGAACCTATTTCATGTTGAATTACAGTCCACCTTTACAAGTGGCTGCTAAGATGGGGCTCATGAACCTACTCCTTGTACTACTTCAATCCTCTTCCTGCTCAGCTACTAAAATTTAAAATGTGATACAAACAAAATGCATCTATAAATTTATATAGTAACTACACAAACAAATGCAAACTCATTCTTAGTAACCATAAAATTACCTTCTGTTATCTATCACTTTGTGAATTATAGTTTCGTCGCTTGGAACAACCAACAGCACGGAATTACACTGCTTCTCTTCTTCCCCTGTGTCACTGCTGTTCTTCTTGCTGCAATCAATAGTCTCGTGGATAAACAAATGATTAAAGGCCAAGATGAACTACTGTAAATAAGGATCACATTATCTATTTTTGCACTGAATATAATTAAAAAAAATCAGTCTACTTTTGGGCACCTGGCTCGAATCTTAATCGAATCAATATCCTTTTGTTTCTTTGATTTCACATTCTTAAAATCTTTAGAAAGTACAAATTTGTAGACAGGTACAAAGTAACCAATGAAATAAAGGTAGATTTGAATGGATTTTTTTATTGTAGGGTATAAATCAGATGTATATAACCACATGATGAAACATGGAAATTATAGCTCCTGAGCCTCTACAATTTTAAAGCTTCTTCTCATTTAATACTAGTTCAACCAGTGACACTATTTGGGTAAATATGAGATTTTCTAAGGTTTATAAATTTGATAATTGTGTTATAATTCAGTTTAGGTGAAGGATGAAAAGATATGTTTTGCATCTTTAATTTTGCATAAATGTAAATAAATGGATTTTCCTTTAGTTATGAGCTATACGATATTTAATTTCCATTTTTTAGATGAGGAAAATAAATTTGAGAGGAAAGGAACACTAAAAGGACATCAAAGACTTCTAAAGAGAAACAAACAAAACAAACATTAGATTAGTACAGATAAGATTCTGGATACTCTAACCCAAAATAGGGCACTTCAGCATATTAAAGATTTAAGCTGAAGGAATTTGAGAAAAGTGCAAAAGCAGGAAGGTCGCTCTCATCCTCCCTTACCCTTCTCCTTTACCGGGTCATCAAACCTAGCAAGGATTTTCCTATTTTCCCCCAAAGTAGGTTATAAGACCATCATGTGAGAGGTGCCCTCCCTATACCTGGAGGAAAGGAACATTCTCACCTCTGGAGATGCAGAGACACCAAGAAAAACCTGAGCAAACAGTCTTCCTTAACTTTCTCCTACTTACCACCACGAGAGCACTCTCTTTTTGCCCTATCATACTTCACCACTCTGCATTGTTTAGCATACCTCTGATTGAAAACACTCAGGTTCAACTGTTTCTTTAGGTCTTTATTTCCTTATGAAGGTTCCCATGTCACCTGACACTTACCTTAAATGAATATGTATGTTTTTTACTTGTTAATCTGTCTTTTGTTATGGGATCCCCAGCCAATGAAACTACAATGGGAAGAAAGAAAAGGTATTTTCCCTCCACTGCAATATCTACAATGATTGGATTTGTACAGTTGGATGTTAGAAATTAATTGAGAAATATCTTTGAAAATTTGAGAAATAATAATTTTAATCTATAATTATATACCCAGCTAATTGCTCAATCAAACTGAAGGTAGTGGAGAAATACTTTCATGTCTAGAAGGATGCCGAAGAAGATTTCTCTCTCTTTTTTTAAAGCTACTGTAGGCTAGGCTCTACGCGTTTGTAGAACCCAGAGAGTTTTGAAGGATTGACTCTAGGTAAGTGCTGAACCAGTGTGGCAGGGTGGAGAGTAATGAGTCCTAAAGAAGGAACATGACTGAGAGGAGGTTCTGGGAAAGAAGTCTCTGAGAAAAAGGAAGAATCCCAGAGATTTCATATTATCATTAGGAATTTGGAACAATTTAAGGAAGCAATAAAGGCAATCAATTCAAGAAAAAGTAAGTAAAAACTCAAGAAAAATCAGCTGATCTTGTTGGTATATCCCAATATCTTGTTGTAATTCCAATACTTGGGAGGCTGAGGCAGGAGGATCACAGGTTTCAGGACAGCCTCAGAAAAGTAGCAAGACTTTTAGCAATCTAGTGAGACCCTGTTTCAAAACAAAAAATAAAAAGAAAGGACTAGGGGTGTAGCTTGGAGTAGAAAGCTCCTGTGTTCAATCACCAGTCCAAAAAAAAAAAAAAGAAAAGAAAAACCCAACAAATAACAGTAAGTATATGTACACAAAAGAAAATGCTATTACACTATTGGTTATGCACATTATATTTACATAGCCATAACCATATAGCCATTGATATTTGTATGTACAAAAATGCTTAGAGACAGAATTATGCTCTAGAGTACAGAACATAAATGGCATTATTCTTATTAAAAGGAAAGCATGCCTGGCTGAATTTGGGAGTTGAAAGGAGGAGAAAAATGTTACAGGTAAAGAAAGGGGGCTGAGCTTGAGGCAGTGGTGCACACCTGTAATCCCAATACTTGAGAAGAGAAGCTGAGACAGGAGGATCGCAGGTTCAAGGCCAGTGTACAAGGCCAGTATGTGGTAGTTTAGTGAGACCCTGTTTCAAAATAAAAACTATAAATGGCTGGAGGTGTAGCCCAGAGGTAGAATGCCCCTGGGTTCAATCCCTATCATCACACACAAAAGAGAAGGGGGTCTGGCATCCTTATCTTTCTCTGAAGTCAGGAAATTGGTCTACTGATAAAATGCAGTTGTTTGCATAAAAAGCTATAAAAGTAACCAATAGAAGACTAAAATTAGTGGAATGGAGGTAGTATAAAAGGGTTAAATATCCTTCAATTATAAAGGAAATAAATATCATTCTTCACCCAGTACATACTTGTTGATTAAGGAAAGGAACTAAGAAAGATAACTTCCAAAGAGGGAATTTGTAGTTTACAAATGATGTTGGCATGCAAGATTCTACCCATCTCCAAAAATTGACTAACTATTCTATACCAAGCACTGTGCTAGTTACTGGAGTAATATAGTTAAGTGACTTAATAGAAGATAATAAAATATAAAAGATGTGTTTAATAATTGCAATCACAATTGCAAGTAATATAATAGAAGTATGTATACTTTTCTGTGGGCTTACAAGCCATGGAGTGAGTAACCATGCTGGGGAAGAATTAGTTAAGGCTGCCAATACCTAGGAAGCTTTGAGTAGAACCTTTAGGGCAGTCCATATAAATTAATCATAACAGTGTGTGATTGGTGGGGGTGCAGATGAGGGAGGGTACTCAACATATGGGGAGGCAGCCTGGAGGGCTCATAATTTGAACTGACTTGCAATCAGTAAGCTATGGAAATTAAGGTGCAAAGAGAAATAACTGTACAAGGTAAGTCAAGAGTAATAGAAGGTCATGTTTGACCTCCTTACACTGTACAATGACAAGCTGAGTGCTCCCATCTATGAAGGAGCATAGGCTGAGGAGTGTGGTCAGCCTTGTTTTGAGCTCATGAGGGTGGGAAACAGCTTGACTGGGGTACAATATGGCCCAGTGGGTATTTTAGAAATGATTTAAAGAGATTAACTGATAATGGTCACCAGATAATGTTTGTGTTCCTAAAGGAATACTTTCTTGGAGGATTTGATAACAAATTTTGGAATTCCTAAGAGTAAATGAAAATAATTTTGGAAGAGTGGGCAACAAGAAAGAACAAAAGAATAATAAATATGCCCATCTGGTGGAGGTTGATAACTAGACACAAAAAGAGATTTGTCACCAGCAACTATATTGACAGGGTCAAGTGAACTAATGAATTATAATAATGGGCCAAGCGATTTCTATTATGCCAAAGTTTTCCCCTAACTTAGGTCCTCCCAAATAAATGACCTAAGAGTAAAGGCCTCAGGGGAAGTTTACTGGGGCCAGTCAACAGCCGCACTCAGCTAAGGACGGGGAGAGATGAAAGAAAGAGTATTTTATTTTTGTTCTAATTGTTAGTGTCATTTATTTTTATTTTTTAAGAAATAAAGGAAAATACATTAAACTCAGGGTCATGATAGAGAGATTGAATAAATTTTAAGTCATCTGAAGTTTTTCAAGTCAAAATCTCAAGGTAAAGAACAATGCATATCATTTCAGACTGTTCAAAAGTGTTTTTTACATCCATCTTGTGAACAATGAGCTATCATTCCTCTATCATAAGGATTTGCATAGTATAACCATTTGCTAATATCACTAATTATTCTTAGTAACTCATATTCGCAGTCAATAAAAATTCTATTCAGCAACTCTGCCAAGGAAATTGATATTACTACTTCTAAAATTGATTTTTTTGACCCAAGGCATCTTAATTTTTTTTAAACTAAAGCCAGCTATTAGGCTATGCTTAAGAGACTTTCGGAAAAGAACAGAGATGAGAGGATATTTACAGCTCTGCATTTGAAATATTTTATTTTTATTATTGTTATGAATATGTTACTTTCCTAAGGGAATGAGCACTAGTCCGGGAGTCCATTTCCTAGGCCAATCAATAATGACCTCATTTGTATGAAAAAGAGAGTACCTGTATATCTCAGGGTAAAATTTATGACACATAAGTAAAGGGATGAAGATTTTTAATACTTTGAAGCAGCAAACACAGATTTATGTTGAAATAATTAAATGTATCATTTGATAAGGCCTCATATTCCTATGCAATGTGCATTTTCACTAAATAAAACTGGAGATCAATCAGAAATGTAGATCTCCTGTCATTATCATTTGAAAATTATCTGATCCCAAACTCTCCTAATAGTGTTCTTTTGAGGTCAAATAGCTGGTATCTCATTTGCAAAGAGGAGCTAGAACTTGCTGGCTAGGTAAAAATGAAAGTAATTTTAACTGACCCATTAGAAAGCAGCAGGAATGAGTTAGCATAATAACAAAGCCATTGATAGGGTGATTAAACACTTTTCTTCACAGAGAAGAGTTTGGAAGTCTGAGCAATATTTTGTGACAGGTATGTCCTTTTTGTGTGTATCATCAAAATAACTTTCTCTTTGTCATCTAGCATGTTCATTTTTGCAGACAAAGGCAATGGTCAGAGGGGCGATGTCTATCAGAAGTCAGGCAGCACGGGCCCTCCAGGTTCTTTTAGGACAGCAGGACAGCATGCATCTCTGGTTTGGCTGCCTAGCTAACTGCAGGGTTATTCACATGTATTATCTGTGCCAGAAGGCTTCATTTACATAGCTTTTTATATGCATGCTACCACTGCCAACATTTCAGAGTTAAAATAATATTGGAATCAACTATGAACAGAAGAAAAGAAAACTTAATAGTTGAGACGGAGAAAGATGCTCTCATGTGTGATTAGAAAGTGATGGATATTTGGTGATGCAGAAAGATAGAAAGCTGCTCTGGATGCCCACTACCTGCATAGGATCTAGCATCAATGATGGTGACATGTGATGGCGGTCCGCAGCAGAAGAGACTCCCTTTGCAAATTTGATAAGTTTGGAGAGTAAGGAAGTCAGAATCCACTGATGAATTTAGGAAAGAGCTGGCAATAACAGAGGAGAAATGTCACTCCTTCATTACAATGAGCATTACGTTCACATTTTGCATTTGGCTGCTCACTTTGCAGAGTGGGATATGGATCCCCATGGAAATAGAAAGTAAAGTGAAAACTGGAATACTCAATACTTATTTGTGTTTTAAAATATGCAGTGTAGGAAGGCCGTTGTTGTGGACTAAGCTCTGGTACTCTGCACCGACAGGTCAGGCTGGAAATCAAAATGGAATCACTTAATGCTAAAGTTTTACATCACCAAGTGAAAACTAAATTACTTATCTGATCTTCCAAGAAATCAGGATTAGAAATAACAGCCAAATTTGCCAAACAGGCCAGTTTCAATTGGCATGGTAATAAATTCCCTCTGCCTTAATCCTTACATAGAAAAGAGGACCAGAAATAACCTTTTAACAATTCAGTAATATTTTGTATTGTTCTGTTTCTCTATCTCTGCCTTACCAGGAAAAGTAACTTTGAAATGAAAACCCACTCCCTTCTCCTCCCCATCTATGACACCAACCCCTTCTGCTGTGCTCATCAGAGCAGTTATTCTATTTGATACAGTGAAGTGTTGCTGTATTCTAGAACACAAAGTAAAGCCAGTTAAGATCCTTAAACTAAATGGCTATAATTTTGTCCTTTGACAGTGTTTTCTGTCATTTTGTCATGAGCAAAATTCCTTGCTAAATACTTATTTTGAAGTTATTTGAATAATAGGACATTAGAAAACAATGTAAATTTTGGGGTGAGTTCTAATTTCATTTTCTTTGGATATCTCACATAAAAGGAATAAATATAAATATACATGAAACTTAGGCAAGTCACTCAATAATTAAGTTTTTATATGGATTGTGTTATATGGCAGTAATAGTGATCAAGGCAACTTTTTCTACAGAGTAGGATCAGAGAAGGTTCAACAGAGTCTGCTATTTAGACTAAGAAGCCATAGAAAAGGAGGGTGTACTTGGTCAACTAAAAACAGGGGGGAAATAAATAGATAGATAAATAAATAAATAAATCAGGGGATGTGGCTGAAATTTTACTGCCCAGTTAGTAAGATAATAATAAGGTAGATATGGGGATATCTATATCAGATAGAGATATCATATATCTGTATCTATCTATCTGTGTGTGCATATGTGTGTATATAAAACTTAGTCCGTCATAGTATTAAAAATGGAAGTCTGGTGTTTTGGAATGTGAGTCTGGATTTTTTCCCCTGAAGTTTCCAAAGTCAATAGAGATATTACAAAGGATTTGCTTAATTTTCTATAAAGTTATTTTTTAATTAAGAAGCTAAAGTGGAACAATTTAGAAAAGCATAATGAAGAAAATAAGTATCACCAAACAATTAGATGAATTCCTAATTTGACCATCTTGTAAATTCAAGATAGTGGTTGTTTTCAGATTGCATACTTTATAATTTTCCCAACAATCATCTTAATGCTCTGAATGGAATTAATCACAATTCATACTGTGATTATAATTTAAATTTATGATAGCATTACTCCAATTCTTAATGCTTCTCATCTAATTTCTATTGCATAGAGTAGTTAGGGCAGATATATGATTTCGCCCTAAATATTAAAGAAGTAAGCTGAAAAAATTCATGTAAAATTTGTCTACCAACTTCATAATCCAATTTGTGAGGAAATGGATATGCTAAAGCAAAAAGCAAACAGTACCGCCCCAAGTATTTTAGGCATTTAAAAGGGAATATCCCACAAACAAAATCACTTTTTTTTTAAGAAGGCAGTAGAACAATGAAAAATACTTTACTTCTCCTGTAACAAGTCTTAATGTAAAGTTCATAATGTTTTATTATTAAAATGCTTTCTGTGCCTGTGGCTCATTGCTAGGACTGTTCTTTCATTCCTCTAGTTTGCCAAGCACATTGATTTCAAAGGGGTGCATAATGAGAAAATATTTTACATTGAAAGACTAAGGCAGAAAGTGGAAATTGAAGAGAAACTGAGTTTTAAAATATGGTCCTGCTGACACTTTTCCATTAGAAGCTTCTATTTTGTAGATTGGATCAATTTGGAATTTTCAAATATACCTCTTGGAAAAATAATGAACCATGTCAATTATGTTAGGGAGAGACAAATACTCCTTTTCTATCAGTGCGGCTCAAATTTTTGCTGTTTGGAACAAATAAAAACTGGATCCTGAGCAGGGTTAGAAGTGGCTTTGCAGAGGGAGCACTGAGCATGTGTGGGCTTCCAGCAGTTCAGCAATTCAGCCTTCTGGTCAGTGTT
This sequence comes from Glis glis, assembly GCA_004027185.1. Taxonomy (NCBI): domain Eukaryota; kingdom Metazoa; phylum Chordata; class Mammalia; order Rodentia; family Gliridae; genus Glis; species Glis glis. Next base: position 472 of record PVJS01014940.1, on the reverse strand, counting down.
CTGTCTGGGTGTCTGGGTGGCCCTGTGTTATTATGCATGACACCGTTAGAGGACTGGACCACTGGAGAGATGCCTGGATCATCAGTCCTTCCCTCCTGCTCTCAGGGAGGTGTTCTCCTTACCTGTGATAGTTAATCTAGGTTGTCAACTTGACCTGATCATGACACACCCAAGATTATGTGATTTTGGGTGTGTAACAGCAGATTAAAGAGAAAGCCCTGCCCTGAATGTAGGCAGCAGGATTCTGATAGGTGCGGACTTAGATAAAGATGGAGAAGCCATGTAGAGTGCGTGCGACTCTTTCCGAGGAAAACGCATCTGCTCTCGCCTGAGATCGTCGGCCGCCGGCTTCGCCTTTCTCTGAAGAGCTTCTTGATCTTCTCGGCCTCCAGCTCTTGGAACTGAACTTTCACCATCGTTTCTCCGAAGAGCTTCCTGATCTTCACGTCTTGGACTGGGACTGAATTAGTGG
>PVJS01014939.1:0-39620 GCA_004027185.1 Glis glis | reverse complement strand
AAAAAAAAAAAAAAAAAAGAATACTTGATTAGAGCCAGGCGTGGTGGCGCACGCTTGCAATCCTAGTACTTGGGAGGCTGAGACCAGAGGATCCAGATTCTTGGCCAGCCTCAGCTACTTAGGCCTCTGCAACTTAGTGAGACCATTTCAAAATAAAGAATAAAAAATAGGGCTGGGGGTATAGCTCGGAGTAGAATGCTTCTGAGTTCAATCCCCGGTACCACCAAAAAAAAAAAAAAAAAAGAATACTTAATTAGGAGCCCAACATGGTGGCGCACGCCTGTAATCCCAGTACTCGGGAGGCTGAGACAGGAGGTTCGCAGGTTCGCAGCCAGCCTCAACAACTTAGTGAGGCCCTCTGCAACTCAGTGAGACTGTGTTTCAAAATAAAGAATAATAATAATAAATAGGACTGAGGGTATAGCTCTGAGGTAGAATGCCCCTGGGTTCAATCACTAGTACCACCAAAAAAAAAAAAAAAAAAAAAAAAAAAACTCACTTAGGGCTGGGAACAGTGATGCACGCCTGTAATCCCAGTATTTGGGAGGCTGAGACAGGAAAATTGCAGGTTCAAGGCCAGCCTCAGCAATTTATTTTTTGTGGCACTGGGGATGGAACCCAGGGGCAACTGGGGATTGAACTCAGGGGCATTCTACTTCCGAGCTACACCCCCAGCCCTATTTTTTTATTCTTTATTTTGAAACAGGGTCTCACTAAGTTGCGGAAGGCCTCACTAAGTAGCTGAGGCTGACAGCGAACCCGGATCCTTTGGTCTCAGCCTCCCAAGTACTAGGATTACAAGGGTGCGTCCCCATGCCCAGCTCTTTTTTTTTTTTTTTTTGGTTGTGCTGGGGATCAAATCCAGATCCTCATACGTGCTAGGCAAATACTCTGCTACTAAGGTACATCCCTACCCCCAGTCTCAGCAATTCTGAGAGACCATTTCAAAATAAAAAATAAAAAGGGCTGGGGGGTGTAGCTCAGTCATAGAATACTCCTGGGTTCAAACCCCAGCACCACCCCCTCCACACACACAAATACTAGATAAAGGTTAGGGATGTAGTTTAGTGGTAGAGTGCTTGCCTAGCATGCACAAGGCCCTGGGTTCAATCCCCAGCAGTGCAAAAAAACCAAACCGAACCAAAACCAAAAACTAGATAAGTTAGGAAAGTGAATGTACGCTGCATGAAGGACAGAACAAGACAATTGTTAACTGTTAGAGGTGAACAAGTAACTTGGTATGGGCTGGGAAAAGTTACATGAGGTTAAACATGCAGAGTATTTAGGGCTGAGGTGGTATGGAATAGAATGGGACTGAAAGAACAAGTGGGGTCTAAATGGGATGTCCTGGGCCAGAAAGGGGTAAACAGAATTCTGGGCAGTTGGGAGCTGAGGGGCATTCAGACCTCTGGGCCTAAGTGGGTAGTCTCCATCTAAGGAGCAGGATGGGGCTTAAGAAAGCCAGACAGGGGCCGGGCGTGGTGGCGCACGCTTGTAATCCCAGTACTTGGGAGGCTGAGGTAAGAGGATTGCAGGTTCGAAGCCAGGCTCAGCAATTTAGTGAGACTCTCAGCAATTTAGGAGACCTTGTTTCCGAATAAAAAATAAAATAGGGCTGGGGAGCCGGGCGTGGTGGCGCACGCTTGTAATCCCAGTAATCCCAATACTTTGGGAGGCGGAGACCGGGGGATCTGGGTTCGTGGCCAGCCTCAGCTCTCGCGCTCTCTCTCTCTCCTTAGTGAGGCCCTCCGCAACTTCGTGAGACCCGGTTTCAAAATAAAGTATAAAAAATAGGGCCGGGGGCGTAGCGCGTAGGTAGAACGCCCCTGGGTTCAATCCCCGTACCGCAAAAAAAAAAAAAAAAAAAAAATAGGGCTGGGGGTGTAGCGCAGAGGTAGAAGGTCCCTGGGCTCAATCCCCAGCACCAAAACGAAACAAAACAGCATGCCAGACAGGATCCTCAACAGCTGACCAGGGTGGCTAAGGTCTGGGAGGGCAACCCAAGCCGGAGGGGATAGATGGCAGATGGACCCCCGGAGCCTGCTAGTGGGAAGGGCGGAGACCTCGGCAGGTGGACGGGGCGGCCAGGCCGCGGGGGCAGTGCGGCCTGGGCAGTGCCTCCGGCCCGCGGTGGTGGCCCCGCTGAGGGGCGCGTGGGCCTGCGGGGCCAGGCTGGGTCGGAGGCTCGTCGGGGCCTGAGAGGGCCACGGCGACCCGAGACGGCACCGGCCCGCAGCGCCCGGGACTGCCCCGCTTGAGGGCCAGGCGGGGACAGAGCGCCGAGGGGCCGTGCCGCCGGCGCCCGCTCTTGGCTCCAGCACCTGAGGCAGCTGCGCGGCGAATTCTAGAACCTAGGGCCCGGCCGCGAGGAGGAGGGAGGCGCAGTCCCAGGCCGAGGAGGAGCCGGCCGGCGCCGAGCAAGGGGGCGGGGCCGACTCCGGGGCGGGGCCAGCGAGGCCACGCCCCCTGCGCGCCTCCGACGGCGGCGACGTGCGCGGGCCGGGGCCGGGGCCGGGGTCGGGGCCCCCTCAGGGTCCGCGCCCGCCCCTCCGTCCCCTCAGGCATGGGTGACCTCCCGCGCCTCAGCGCCTTGCTCGCCTCTCGGTGTCTGCAGCTTGGTCCTCAGGTCCCCGCCCGGTGGGCCCGCAGTGCGGGAGCGTTGCCCCTTTAACGGGAGTAGCCGGGTCGCTCCCGGCCCCGGCTCGGGACAGCGCGCGCCCGCCGCCCGTCCGCGCGCGCGCCCGTCCCCCGCCCCTCGCTCCCGCCCCAGCTCGCGCTGCCCGGGCGGGCGCCGGCCGCTGGCGCCGCTACTGCTGCCGCCCCCGGGGCGCAAGTCCGCCGCCCGCCGCCCGGGGACCCGGCGAGGGGCGGGGGCAGCCCCGAGCCGGCCCCGGATCTCCCCCGCTTCCATCTCAGGCTTCCCGGAAAGTTTGTCCTTCTGCACTCCGCGGAGCTGCTCCCGGAGCCCCGCGGCGACGAGGTGAGAGCTGGGGTGGGGGGAAGGGAGGGGACGCCCGCGGAGGAATGTGCTGGGCTGGGGGCGGGGAGCCGGGGTCCCGTTTGCACGGCCCGGCGGGCGCCGGCTCGGCGCGAGAGCTGGGATCATGTGCTTGCTATTTGTCCCGCTGAGGCGCAGAGAGGTGCCAGGCCCCGGGTAGCCGTCGGTGGGCTGGACAGCAGGACGGGGTCCGCCTGGCCTCCCCGAAAGGCCTGGTGGGGGCCTGTTGGAGAACTGCCGGGTGGGCAAGGTGCAGTTGGCCCGAGTCCCCCTTTCGGGTCGGTCGGCCCCACCCCAGCCGTGGGCTCCTCCCTGTACCCTACCGTGCCCTTAAAGTTACACTAGCAGACCCTTGTCCCTAACTCTATTCCTTTTTCCCTGTTCGGTTAGTGGCACTGGCGGTCATCATTGCGAGTCCCCACCAGTGTCTTTCCTCCCCTGGTCAGGGTCTGGGGGGTCAGGGCTGCGCTTCCTGAGCCAGTCTCTTTGATTTCGACTACTCCCTTCCTGTCCTGGGTCGGACCAACCCTCAACCTTCCCATGCTCTGCCCGGGAAGGCTAGTGAGGTGAGGCCCAGCATGACAGAGCTTGAGGTTTTGGGGAGCCACAGGTGGAGGCCACACATCCCCGATCCCTTTCCGTACTCCTCACTTTGCTGTCCATGGGCGTGGGCCGCTCAACCTCTCCTCCCAGGGTGTGGGCACCCGATTACCCACATTCCTGGGCTCCAGCCTGGCACCTTCCCGAGGGCAGTGGAAGCCATAGCACTAGCTCTAGGACTGGGACTGGGGCTGGTACCAGCCTGCTTCCTTTCCCTTCTCTCCTCTTTCAAGGAGGTCCCCAGTGAGCTTCCCTCCAAAGACACAGGTATTCTGGGTTCCCCAGCTGTGCAGCACAGGGGGTTGGTGTGGTGGATACAGGATGACCCCACCCTCCCCTGCCCATTGTCCTAGATCCTGAGGAGGAAGTGCTGGGGGCTGGGCAAGGGGTTTGGGGCCCACATGCAGGCCTTATGGAGCCCATTCCCAGGCCGTATCTCTAGCTCTTGAACTTTGCCCATCAGTGGTCCTTGTGGGCTTATATATGGAGGTTGTGGGCTCTAGGTGGGAACTGGTTTCTACTTCTGGGTTCCGACCCTGTAGGGGAATTACAGGTTAGGTTTTGTGTTTGGAATTTTCTCTCCTCTCAGCTCTCTCTGGACTCCCACTTTGTGCTTTGGTCCCTGAGCCCCCTCCCTGCCTATTCCATATGTCTGGGTTTGGTATTCTCTGTGTCTCTCCTTCCTTTCCTCCTCCCATTCTTTCCTTCTTAGCATGACCTCAATCTTGCCTTTTGTGTGTGTGTGGGGGGTACTGGGGATTGACCTCAGGGGCATTCTACCTCTGAGCTACACCCCCAGCCCTATTTTATTTTTATTTTGAAATAGGGTCTCACTAGGTTGATGAGTCTCACTACTTGCTGAGGCTGTTCTCAAACCTGCCATCCTCCTGTCTCAGCCTCCCAAGTACTGGGATTATAGGCATGTGCCACCATGCCTGACTGAATCTTGCCTTTTGTTTTATTTCTCTCATTTTCTTGGTATCTGTGACATTCTGTCCCTCTTCTCCCCCTTCCTGACACCCTTAGTGTCTCTGCCCATGTGTCCCTCTCTGAATTGCCCTCTGTCCAGCTTCTTTCTCTCTCCCCTCTATCTGAACGTCCAGTACACTTGTGAGTGACGAGGAATAAAAATATCACCGTCTCTGCCCTTGGATTCACATTGCATTCGGCCACTCTAGAGGGGCAGCTATCCTTACCTTTCCTAACATTCTCCCACCCCTTGCCCTTTAGATGATGAACCTCAGACAGACCTCTGGAGCTATGGGTGCCTCCTAATCACTCTTCCCCCACAACCAGGGTTTCCCCCACAGCCCTTGCTGGCCTGGTCAGGCCCCGTGTGTAGGATGGGGCTCCCCCTACGAGGGCCGGTGGCAGCCAGAACTGATACAGCCCCCCTGGTCTGGGGCCACAATACCAGGTAACTCTGGGGTGATGGCCCAGGTCCCTGTGAGCTGGGATATGGCTGGGGAGAGAGGCAGGAATACCTTTGGGGGCCCCTCAAGATAGTGATGTTTGGGAGGAAGGCTTGGGGAATAGGAACCTGGTCTTCGGGTTGCTGGGGAAGGGGAGTGGAGGGATGGTTTCAAGAAGAAGCTGGAGCCAGGTGTGGTGGCACATGCTTTTAATCCCAGTGCTTGGGAGGTTGAGACAGGAGGATTGTAGGTTCGCGGCCAGCCTCAGCAATTTAGTGAGACCCTGTTTCAAAATTAAAGAATAAAATAGGACTAGGGGTGTAACTCAGAGGTAGAATGCCCCTGGGTTCCATGCCCAGTACCACACACACACATACACACACACAAAGGAGAAGCAGCAGCTGGGAGGCAATGTCCGAGTCCTCCCAGTGGCTCTGATTACCCCTCTTTCTCTGTCCTCCAGCTGAGGAGGGCAGGAGTGTCTGGAACTATGGCTGGTGCCTCGGTGAAAGTGGCAGTGAGGGTTCGGCCCTTCAATGCCCGTGAGACCAGCCAGGATGCCAAGTGTGTGGTCAGCATGCAGGGCAACACCACCTGTGAGTGAGTCCCAGAGGCCTAGCTGGGCACAAGTGGGGAAGGCCAGGCTCACCATGTAGGCCAGTCCTGCTGGGCCGAACCGGGAGGAGGGCTGTGCCGGGCACAGAGCAGGTGCTGCTTGTAAGGGTGGGGGCTGGGGCAGGCTGGCCTTTCCATGATCCTGTCCCTGGGTGGGGGAATGTTGGCTGGGAGCCCTCCATTGCCCAATCCAGGGAGGCAGTTCAGTGGGGGCGGGTCCTTGGAAGCCAAAATTAGCTTTGGTGACTGGAGGGGGTGGGGAGTATTAAAGGGGAGAGATGAGCTGGGACAGAGGTGGGGAGTGGGATGCCTGGATCCCAGGGGCTTGTGGGGGAGTGGGCAGAGGTTGGGAGTAGCTGACCTTGGCTTTCCTTCCTTTGCCCTCTTCTGCTTCCTCAGCCATCATCAATCCCAAACAGAGCAAGGATGCCCCCAAAAGCTTCACTTTTGACTACTCCTACTGGTCACACACTTCGGTGAGGTTGTTGCGCTGGAGGAAGAGCTCAGCCATGGGGGTCAGGGGGTTTAGGTCCTGGGGAGGGTGTATTGCTGGGAGAGAGGACCACCAGGGGATTGGTTGGGACTAGATTGGGAGGATGAGGACCCCTGGCTGGGAGTGGGTAGGACTCTTAGGTTGTGATTGGGACCAGGAAGGGGGAGGTAGAATTACTTGGGATAATCAGGAACTGCAGGGGCTAGGTAGGATCCTTGGGGTTGATTAGGACAGTGATGGGGTGGGGTGCACAGGACCTTTGGGCAATCATCAGTGATGAGGACAAGGTTCTTGGGCTGTAGGCATGAAGGACAGTCATCCAGGGGTCCTGATGTCTTTCTCTGCCTCCTTCCACTTAGGCTGAGGACCCCCAGTTTGCATCTCAGCAGCAGGTGTATCGGGACATTGGGGAAGAAATGCTGCTCCACGCCTTTGAAGGCTACAACGTGTGCATTTTTGCATATGGGCAGACTGGAGCTGGGAAGTCCTACACCATGATGGGGCGGCAGGAGCCAGGACAGCAGGGCATCGTGCCTCAGGTATATGCCTGGGACCTGGCTGGGCAACCAGGGCAGGAGTGTCTTCAGCTGCCCCACACTAGAGGAAGGACAGGGTCTAAGAACTATGGAGCATAGACCTGGCTCTCTGAGGCCATTAGTGATAGGGAATGTGGCAGGGCAGAAGAGTCAGCTGTAACCTGGACATCCAGGGCCCTTAGGGGAGGGCGTCTTTGCTCCCTGCAGAGACAGTGAGGCTCGGTGAGAAGAGTCAAGGCACTAGGATCAGAAAGTCATGGGTTTAGGTCCTGGTTTTACTACTTACTACTGTTTTACTTTGTTTCATAATTATCTATGAGCATAATTTCCCTCTAGGTTTCTATACCACAGATAAGACATTAACTGTAAAAAGAGCTAGTTGTGGCTGGGCACAGTGGTACACGCCTATAATCCCAGTACTTGGGAAGCTGAGACAGGAGAATTGCAGGTTTGAGACCAGCCTTAGCAACTTAGTGAGTCCCTCCGCAACTTAGTGAAACCCTGTTTCAAAATAAAAAATAAAATAGGGCCGGGGGTATAGCTCAGAGGCAGAATGCCTCTGGGTTTAATCCCCAGTAAACACATACACGCACACACACACACAAGAGCTAGTTGTGGGTAACTGAGAGTTGACCTTAATTCTCCCTGGCCGTGCAGTATAGTGGCTTTGCACATAGGCTCAGGAGCAGGATACCTGGGTCTGCATCCTGGCTCGCTGAATCCTAGCCTATGACCACGGGCAAGTACAAACCTCTCAGGTTGTTTTCCCATCTGTAAAATGGGAATGGTTCTTCCCTTAGGGCTGTGGAAAGGGTTAAATGGGGCTGTCTGGGACAGGTGCCATGAATAGAAACTTCTCTGTGCTTCTTTGCCTCCCCCTCCAGCTCTGCGAGGACCTCTTCTCTCGTGTTAGTGAGAACCAGAACACGCAGCTCTCCTATTCTGTGGAGGTAAGCCCAGGTCGTGGAGGGGCCTGGGAGCAGGAAAGCAGAACGATGAAGACTGAGGGCGGTCTCTGGGGTTGGCCTGAGTCTGACTCTGGCTCTGCTAGTTACTAACTGACTTTGGGCGGTGATTTCAGCCTTCAGCCCTTGAGTATGTTCATGTGCAAAATGCTAATGGTCAGACTCAGGTTGGGAGGTGGGAGGATCAGTCTTAGCCCCGTGCCTGTATCGTGAGCTGCAGTGACCTGGATCCTGTGCAGTGGAGTTTAGGTTAAGTTTTGCCACCATTGTCACTGCTAGCATCTTTCTTGATTGTTTCTCCATTCAGGTGAGCTATATGGAGATCTATTGTGAGCGGGTACGAGACCTCTTGAATCCCAAGAGTCGTGGCTCTCTGCGAGTCCGGGAGCACCCCATCCTGGGCCCCTATGTGCAGGACCTGTCTAAATTGGCTGTGACCTCCTATGCAGACATTGCTGACCTCATGGACTGTGGAAATAAGGCGCGGTGAGGCAGGCTGGCAGAGTAGAGGGGAAGGGAGGCAGGGTTGGCAAAGGGAGGGTTGCGACCCTATGGATGCTCCTTTTCCCCCCCCAGGACTGTGGCTGCCACCAACATGAACGAGACCAGCAGCCGTTCCCATGCTGTCTTCACCATCGTCTTCACGCAGCGCAGCCATGACCAGCTCACTGGGCTGGACTCGGAAAAGGTGGGGACTCCCTCCCAAAATGGGGACAGTGACATAATGGAAGGGGCCTGGGCTCCCCGCCACTGCTGGGTTGTGTCTCCTCAGGGCTTCCACAGCCTCTTCTACCTCCCCACCAGAGTCAGATTAGTGTGTTAAAATCTCTCGTTTGCTTGAGCAGGACTCAGATCCCACTGTGTCTCTTTTCCTGGCACACAGTGGGCCTCTAAATATTTGTAAGTGAGTAAATGAACAAATGAATAAGTAACCCACTCCTCTCTATTGTCTTCCTATATTCTGTTTCCTCCTGTCATTTTCCTTTGTGTCCTCCTGGCTTTCTCCGGCCCTTGCTTACTACCCAGACTCCTGCTGGCTGCTCCCTTGATTTGCCTTCCTCACCCCCCACCCACCCTGGTCACCTCCTGCCTCTTTCCTCTGACCCCAGGTCAGTAAGATCAGTTTGGTGGACCTTGCCGGGAGCGAGCGGGCTGACTCCTCAGGGGCCCGGGGCATGCGTCTGAAGGTGAGGGTGCTTCGAAGGCATGGATGAGGGCAGTGTTGGGGGCCGTGTGGGGAGGGTGCTAATCATCATCTAGGACTCTCACCAGGGAGTGGGGGAAGGGGAAATGGATCCGACTGGGAGAGGAAGGTCTCATTCTCACGTTCCTCGTCCTTTTCCAGGAAGGTGCCAACATCAACAAATCCCTGACTACTCTCGGGAAGGTGATCTCAGCCCTTGCAGACATGGTGAGACCTGGAGGTTGGGAAGAAAAGGGGCCCAGGACTGGGGCACAGGGAACGGCCCTTTCTGACTGCCTTCTCCCTCCCCTTCCCCAGCAATCAAAGAAGCGGAAGTCAGATTTTATCCCTTACAGGGACTCTGTGCTCACCTGGCTACTCAAGGAGAATTTGGGTGAGGCGCTCCTCCTCTCTGTGCTAACTCTGCCACCATCCCAGGGACACCTTTGATACATCTAACAAATCCTCTTGCCACCCCTAGAATCCTACATGCAGTCAGTGTTGTCCCACTGTCTCCCCCTCACCCCAGCCTAGGGAATATCCTTTAGAGATTTCCCGTGGTGAGATCAAGGCTACACCTTCCCTGCCAAGCCCAGGGCCTCGCTGACCTGTCTACCTGTGACTCCTCTCTGATCCCACACCCACTGCTGATTTTATCCCCTCCCACGGAGCTGTGACTGTTCTGCAGACATCTGATGTCTCCCTGACCTCACCCTTCCTTACAGCCACCAGATTTCTTGGTTGGCTGCACAACTCTTAGCTTTTCCCTGCCTCAGACTGTGACTCCATCAGACCCCTGCCTGGGCACTGAGGCTCCCCTGACCCCGGGACTTTTCTTAGGACCTGGTTCTAAGAAAGCTTTAAAAAGCTGTTAAAGCTTTCCTATCTTGTCCATTCATAGGTGGGAACTCACGCACAGCAATGATTGCAGCCCTGAGTCCCGCTGACATCAATTATGAGGAGACTCTCAGCACCCTCAGGTGGGGCTTCTGGCTCTGGTGGGGATGGGACACATGAAAAGTTCCAGGAGCTCAAGGCTGGTCACTCAGGACCCTGCCTCCAAGGCAGGGTGAATCCCCCAGCCCTGCTACGATATCTTGAGACCTGGGAGGGAGAGTGGGAACCAGGCAGCACAGTAGCCGTGCCGTGTCTACCCTCACAAGTCTCCATGTCCCTCCTCACCTAGGTATGCTGACCGCACCAAGCAAATCCGCTGCAATGCTGTCATCAACGAGGATCCTAATGCCCGGCTGATCCGGGAGCTGCAAGAGGAGGTGGCCCGGCTGCGGGAGCTGCTGATGGCTCAGGGGCTCTCAGCCTCTGTCCTGGGAGGTAGGGGGTCCAGGCGAGGGACAGGTCAGGGTGCCCTGTGGACCACCCTGTCCCTCCTCACTTGCTTTTGCCCAGTCCTAGGGTCTGGGAAGGACCACCCACCCTTCTCATGTTCAGTGACATAGACACAGATGTAGAGAGGGCACTTGTGTCTCCGGACACAAGTTATGGCGCTGGGAGGGACTAATTCTCTGGGGGACAGTCAGGATTCATAAGCTCTTTGACAGGCTTGTGGAACTAACGACAGGTTCAGGATTAAATGGCAAGTCCTGCATTTGTGGTTCATACAGTAAATTGTTAGAAGGAGTCTATTGGGGCACCTGCCTTGACGGAAATTCTTGTTAAACGTCATAGTTTCAGTTGACCATAGCTTAACTGTCAGCAGTGGAATGGATTCTGAAATACAGTGCTTAGCCTGATAAGGCTGATAGATACTGATAAGAAACAGTATCTAAGCATGGTTTGGTGGAGCATACTAGTAATCCCAGTACTTGGGAGGCTGAGACAGGAGGATCGCCAGTTTGACACCAGCCTCAGCAACTTAGTGAGACCCTTAGCAATCTAGCAAGACCCTGCTTCAAAATAAAAAGTAAAAACGGCTGGGGGGTGTAGCTCGGAGGTAGAATGCCCCTGAGTTCAGCCCCCACCACCAAAAAAAGAAAAGAAAAGAAACCATGTCTATGCTGGGTATGGTGGCACATAGCTACTGAGGAGGCTGAGGCAGGACGATTGTGGGTTCCAGGCTAGCCTGGGCAACTTAGTAAGACTCTGTCTCAAATAAAAAATAAAAATAATTAAAAAAAAGGACTAGAGATATAGCTCAGTGGTAAAGTACCCCAGTTCAATCACCAGAACTAAAAGGGGGAAAAAATAAGAAGAAAGAAAAAAAGAACATTTATGTTAGAAGGTATATACTCCATGTTCACCAGGTCAAGTATGGACCCTGCATTCAGTCTTGGGGTCCATCTCATTGAGGATTGTTAGGGTGCTGAGGGCCACAGTGGGAGGAATAGGGATGTTCTTGGGAAGGAAAGAAGGATGAGGTAGATACAGTGTTTGCCTTCCAACATTTTAAGGCTGGTCTCCCAGAAGAAAAGGCAGTATAGTCTCTTATTCCAGAGGGCAGAACTAGAAGTGATGGGCACACATGATGTGGGGCAGATTTCAGCTCAGCGCAGCCAAGAACTTTCTAACAGTGCGAGCCATTAACAGTGAAAATGGAAAGAACTGGTTGGCTTGTTCAGTCGTGAGCTCTCCATCCACGGGGTACAAGCAGAGATGGGGTGGTCATTTGTCAAGGCGGCTTTGGAAGGCTCCCTGCCTGGTGGGAGGTTGTCCAGATGACTTCTCAAGATCTCCACGAAGCTCTTGGCCTTTGCTAGACTCTGGTCAGTTATGTCTTCCCTTGCCTGCCTGCCTGCCTGTCCCCCTTCTTTTTTTTTTTTTTTTCAGTACTGGGGAGATTGAATCCAGGGGTATTCTACTTCTGAGCTACACCCCTAGCCCTGTTTTTATTTATTTTGAAACAGGGTCTCACTAAGTAGCTGAGGGCCTTACAAAGTTACTGAGGCTGGCCGCGAACCTGTGATCCTCCTGTCTCAGCCTCCCAAGTACTGGGATTACAAGCATGCGCCACTACGCCCGGCTCCCCTTCTTTTTTGAGATGGGAGTTTCACTGTGTTGCCAGGGCTGGTCTCAATCTCCTAGGCTCAAGTGATCCTCCTGCCTCAGCCTCCCAAGTAGCTGCAACTATAGGCCTTAACCTTATTACCTTTCTCCCTCCCAGGCCTGAAGGTGGAAGAGGGGAGTCCTGGAGGGGCTCTGCCAGCTGTATCGCCTCCCCCTGTCCCAGCTTCACCCTCATCTCCCCCTGCACATAACGGGGAGCTGGAGCCCTCATTCTCCCCCAATGCCGAACCCCAGATTGGGCCTGAGGAGGCCATGGAGAGGCTGCAGGTGGGAAGCTGGAGCTGGCAGTGGTGGGGGTCTAGGAGCTGCTGGGAATTTACTTCTTCAAAGCCAGGGCTGAAAAGGAAGAAGGAATCCCAGGAATACTGTGGGCCCCATGGTAACTGTTTGTCCCTGACTGTCCTGACACCTGCCTACACTTGTGCTCTCAGGAGACAGAGAAGATCATAGCTGAGCTGAATGAGACCTGGGAGGAGAAGCTGCGCAAGACTGAAGCCCTGAGGATGGAGAGGTGTGAGAGCCTGGATCCCACGGCCGGAGCCCTGGGAGGGTGGGAAGGGGTCAGGCCCTGCACGGAAGGTCATGGGTAGTGAGGGTAAGACTGACATTTGCCTCTCTTTTGCCCACAGAGAAGCATTGCTGGCTGAGATGGGGGTGGCCGTCCGGGAGGACGGGGGAACCGTAGGCGTCTTCTCTCCGAAGAAGGTGTGTGAGGGATTGGGTGAGGAGGCCCAGGTAGCTCTCTGGATGCCTAGAGGAGAGAGTTGGAGGTGGCAGGGTAGGAATTCTAATCTTGGTCTGTCCTTCTGACTTGTCCCTTTATCACCTGTGTCTCCTCAGATACTTCCTGTCTGTGCTTTCCCATTTCCCATTTCCCATTGTCCCTCTGTTCTCCCTCTATCCATAGGACAATCAGCCAGAGTCTAGTGCTTATTAAGTGCTTGTGGCCAAGGATTCTGGGGCACACAGAAGGATGACAGCGTCCCCTTAGAATCTAGGTCTTTATGTGTGTGTATGTGAGTTCATGCACAGACTTTATCTTGGGACTCATGGGAAACTGCTCATAGTTACTCTGGAAGAGGAGAGGAACTGGGAAACGAGATTGGTTTGGATAGGGACTTCAACCCTTTATATGTTTTCATATTATTTGATCTTGTACACTGTGCATGTACTTCCTACTCAAAAAATTAACTAAAAATACACTTTCTCAAAGGATAACATGGGAAGGCAGATTGTAAAGGGAAGAGAGGAGGAACGAGCACTGTTGCGTGAGCCAGTGATCATAAGTGCAGCGGGCTTGGTTATAGATGAAGCATCAGTGTGGCCTGGAGATACAGCAGCTGGATTCCTGGGAAGCTGGTTTGGAAGCTGGCGCCTGAAAGATAGACAGGACTTGTGGGTAGGGAAGAATAGGGTCAGTGTAAGGCTAAGCACATGTTGGGCCGAGTGGGACACACTGGCACCTGACACGTGCCTGCTAAGTTATAAGTGCTGTGTACATCTTGGCTGGAGAGAAGGAAGGGAGCTGGGCAGGAGTGGTCAGGCTTGGTTGGAGGCAGGAATATTCAAAATATGTAACCAGTTGGCACTGAGACTGACCAGTCAGAATGGACCCTGACTGTAGACAGTACTGGTGCATACTAATGCAGGGATGATGCGGATGCCAGTTTGAGCAGAACAGGAACTTCCAGTCCCTCCAGGGAACCAGCCAAGCCTGTCTGGTCCATGGTGCAATACAGACTAGGGTCAGACCCTAAGTCAGACAAGCTCTGGGCCAGACAGGGTCACTGGGTTCTGTCACGGAGAGATGGTGGATTACTTGAATGAGACCTCACTTGATATTATCAGGTCAAGTCCACCCAGAAAACTGAGCAAGTGGGGATCATTGAATTGTTCTGAGAAGAGGAGAGAGCTTTGCCTTGCCTGGTCCAAGATGCAGCAAGAGAGTGAGAGAGCTGTGGCTGAATAATTAGGGGTGGCAATTCAGGACAAGGGGTCTGGTCCAGGGCTGGGTGTCCAGGGCGTTGGGCTCCTCCTCCTCTTCTTCTTTTTTTTTTTTTTGTGGCCCTGGGGATTGAATCCAGGGGTGTTCTACCTTTGAGCTACACCCCAGTCCTATTTTATTGTTTAATTTAATTTAATTTAATTTATTTATTTTTTGCAGTACCAGGGATTGAACCCAGGGGCATTCTACCTCCGAGCTACACCCCCAGCCCTATTTTTTATTCTTTATTTTGAAACAGGGTCTCACTAAATTGTGGGACTAAGTAGCTGAGTCTGGCCGCAAACCCAGATCCTCTGGTCTCAGCCTCCCAAGTACTAGGATTACAAGCATATACCACCACACTCGGCTTTATTCTTTATTTTTTAATTTAATTTAATTTTTTTTGGGCGGTACCGGGGATGGAACCTAGGGGCATTCTACCTCTGAGCTACACCCCTGGCCCTATTTTTTATTCTTTGTTTTGAAACAGAGTCTCACTAAGTTGCCGAGGGCCTCACTAAGTAGCTGAGGCTGGCCGCGAACCCGGATCCTCCGGTCTCAGCTTCCCAAGTGTTGGGATTACAAGCGTGCGCCACCACGCCTGGCCTTTATTCTTTATTTTGAAACAGGTCTCACTAAGTTGTGGAGGGCCTCACTAAGTAGCTGAGGCTAACAGCAAACCCAGATCCTCCTGTCTCAGCCTCCCAAGTACTGGGATTACAAGCATGAGCCACCATGCCCGGCTAATTTATTGTTTATTTTATATATTTTTTCGCGGTTCTGGGGATTGAATCCAGGGACATTCTACCTCCGAGCTACACCCCCAGCCCGATTTTTTTTTATTCTTTATTTTGAAACAGGGTTTCACTAAGTTGCAGAGGGCCTCACTAAGTAGCTGAGGCTGGCTGTGAACCCGGATCCTCTGGTCTCAGCCCCCCAAGTACTGGGATTACAAACATGCGCCACCACACCCCGGCTTATTGTTTATTTTAAAACAGGGTCTCACTAAGTTGCTGAGGCTGACCACAAATCCGCTATCCTCCTGTCTCAGCCTCCCTAGTACTGGGATTACAAGCTTTTGCCACCACTCCCAGCTTTTTGGGGTCTTTCTAAGGGAGCCAGACCCTGGGGACTAAGTGATATCTTGGGAACAGTTGCTATAGATGGTTCTCAGTGTGGCTTCCAGCCACCTTTGGGTGCTGGGATAGGGAAAAGACAGAAAGGAGTGGGGAAACTGATGGGGTGGCTGTTTCTTCCCTAAGAACTTGACACTACTCAGGGATGCCACTTACTGTAGCCCAGAAACCAAAGATCCAGGATCTTGGGTTTTTTTTTTGTTTGTTTGTTTTTGGTACTGGGGAATTGAACCCAGGGGCATTCTACCTCTGAGCTACATACCTCAGCCCTTTTTGTTTTTGAAAGGGGCTTTCTAAGTTGCCCTGGGGGCTCACTAAGATGCTGAGACTGGTCGTGAACCTGTGATCCTCCCGTCTCAGCCTCCCAAGTACTGGTATTACAGGCGTGCACCACCACATCCAGCTTCTTATTTTGTTTCTAATTGTCCTGGTAAAGATAATACATACCAGAGAGAACATTCTGATAGTACTAAAAGCTGTATGTGATGAAAAATAAGTCTCCTTCCTTTCCATCCTCAAGTCCCCTCCCAGAAACAACCTCCATTATCAGTTCTAGAGGTAGTCTGTGCATGAACAAACGTGTTATGTATGTAATTATATACGGTGTATACACACAGTCTCTCTTTTTAATAGTAGTGCTTGCATACCTTATTATTTTAAAAGTTACTTTGTGTTTTTCATGGTGTCAGAATATTCCATCATGTAGATATAGGATAATTTATTTAGTCAGCTTCCTACTAAGAGACATGTCGTTTTTCCCATTCTTTGATACTACAAACAATGTTACAGTGGATAGTCTTACAAATAGGTGTTACCTGGAAAAACAAATCCTACAAATGGAGATTTGGCACTTGGCCTGATGTGTGTGAGGTCCTGGGTTCAATCCTCAGTATAAAAAAAAAATCTATTTAAAATTTTCATCTAGGAGCCGGGCGTGGTGGCGCACACTTGTAATCCCAGTACTTGGGAGGCTGAGACAGGAGGATCACAGGTTCGCGGCCAGCCTCAGCTACTTAGTGAGGCCCTCTGCAACTTAGTGAGACCCTGTTTCAAAATAAAGAATAAAAAATAGGGCTGGGGATGTATCTCGGAGGTAGAATGCCCCTGGGTTCAATCCCCGGTACCACAAAAAAATAAAAGAAAATAAAAGAATAAAAAATAGGCTGGGAGTGTAGCTTGGAGGTAGAATGCCCCTGGGTTCAATACACAGTACTGCAAAAAAAAAAATTTTTTTTATCTAGCTGGGCAAGGTGGTGCACGCTTGTAAATCCCAGTACTTGGGAGGCTAAGACAGGAAGATCGTAGGTTTGAAGCCAGCCTCGGCAACTTAGCAAGGCTTTCGATAACCTAGTGAGACCCTGTTTCCAAATAAGAAATAAAATCGGGGTGGGGGTGTAGCTTGGAGGTAAAATGCCTCTGGGTTCAATTCCCAGTACCCCCCCCCCAATTTTTTTTCATCTATATTGCCAAAGTGCCCTTCAAAGATTAGAACCATGACAATTTATTTATTTATTTATTTATTGTGGTACTGGGGATTGAACCCAGGGGCATTCTACCTCCGAGCTACACCCCAGCCCTATTTTTTATTCTTTATTTTGAAACAGGGTCTCACTAAGTTGCAGAGGGCCTCACTAAGTAGCTGAGGCTGGCTGCGAACCTGTGGTCCTTCTATCTCAGCCTCCCAAGTACTGGGATTACAAGCGTGCGCCACCATGCCCGGCAAAACCATGACAGTTTATACTCCCTGTATCCCTATAGCCCTTTTTAATTTATTTTGAGTCAGGGTCTTGCTAAGTTGCTCAGGCTGGCCTCAAACTTGTGATCCTTTTGCCTCATGCTCCCAGGTAGTTGGGATGAGAGATGTGCATCACCATGCTGGCTCTCTTACTCCCTTCCTTGCTTTCTTTTCTTTTCTTTTCTCTTCTTTTCTTTTTTCTTTTTGTAATATGGGGATTGAACCCAGGGGCATTCTACCTCCAAGTTACATCCCCTAACCCTATTTTATTTTTATTTTTATATTTTGTTTTGTTTTATTTTTTGGTAGTGGGGATTGAACCCAGGGGCATTCTACCTCCGAGCTACACCCCCAGCCCTATTTTTTATTCTTTATTTTGAAACAGGGTCTCACTAAGTTTTGGAGGGTCTCACTAAGTAGCTGAGGCTGGCCACGAACTTGGATCCTCCTGTCTCAGCCTCCCAAGTACTGGGATAACAAGCGTGTGCCACCACACCTGGCTTTATTTTTTGTTTTGAAACAGGGTATCGCTAGGTTGCTGAGAGTCTGACTACTTGCTGAGGCTGTCCTCAAACCTGTGAGCCTCCTGTCTCAACCTCCCAAGTACTGGGATTAGACATTTACCATGATGCCTGGCACTCCCTTACCCTTTTCAACAGCCTGGGTTAATCAGACATTTGCTCTTTGACAGTGTGCTTGGTGAAAAGGTGTCTGGGGGTAGCTCATGTTTACATTCTTCTCAAGGTGGTGAGGATAAGTTTACTCTCGTTTGTTTTAGCAGTGCTGGGAGTCAAATTTAGGGCCTCACATATGCTAGGCAGGTGCTTTACCGCTGAGCTATACTCCCCGTACTTTGTCGTATGTTTAAAAGGCATGTATATTTCAAAAGGGAGAGCTGTTAGACTCACTGGGGAAATGTTCTGGTGAGGGTAGTTCTAATCTGGGAATGATCAGGTAGAGAGTTGTATTCTAGGGGAAAAGCTATAGTTTGTCTTGGATAGAGCCAAGACCCTTAGGGAAAGCCTGCTCTTGCTGGGACCCTGCCAGTCCTAAGGACTGTGTGTGTGTGTGTGTGTGTGTGTGTGTGTGTGTGGTACTGGGGATTGAACCCAGGGACTGTCTACTTGTGAGCTAGGCACCCTGCCCTATTCATTCATTCATTCATTCATTCATTCATTTATTGTGGCACTGGGGATTGAACCCAGGGGCATTCTACCTCTGAGCCCCACTCCCAGCCCGATTTTTTATTCTTTATTCTAAAACAGGGTCTCACTAAGTTGCAGAGGGCCTAACAAGTTGCTGAGGCTGGCTGCAAACCTGTGATCCTCCTGTCTCAGCCTCCCAAGTACTGTGATTACAATTGTGCAGCACCATACTCGGCGTTATTTTTTATTTTGAAACAGGGTCTCACTAAGTTGCTGAGGACCTCACTAAATTGCTGAGGCTGGCCTCAAACCTGTGATCCTGCTGTCTCAGCCTCCCAAGTACTCAGATTATAGGCATCTGCCACCATGCCCTGTTCTAAGGACTTCCTTATTAACTCGGTGGTTTTTAAATCTGGCTCCCAGCTTCCTTTTCAGGGGTCACAGTGGGGGCTGGGGCAGGACCAGACTCTGGGTCCCCAACCCCCAGCCTGGGTCTGATTGGCTCCCTGCTTATCTGCTTGACGTCCTAGTCTCCTAGATAAGGTTTCATTTGAACAAAGAGTTCCAGGGCTGAATAGAAATTGAAAAGCACTGCCCCAAATCATGTCCCGTCTCCCCAAGGACAGATCACTTTCTGCTTCCAGAGTCTGTCAGTTTCTTCCAGCCCCAGAGCAGGCCTGACATTGCAGTATAGGCAGGGACAGGATTGTCCCTTGGGCAACGTGTGGCAGCAGCAATCCTGCAGTGCTTGGGGAGGGGCACATGTGGATACCCATTGTATTGTATTGACTGTGGACACAGCCCTGGGCTCGCACCATGCAAGGAGTCCCAAAGAAACCTGTGGCCTAGCATGGTGGTACACACCTGTAATCCCTGTACTTAGACTAAGACAGGAGGATCACAGGTTCGAAACCAGCCTCAGCAACTTAGCGAGGCTCTCAACAAATTAGCGAGACCTTGTTTCCAAATAAAAAATAAAATTAGGGCTGGGGGTGTAGCTCGGAAGAAGAATGCCTCTGGGTTCAATCCCTAGCACCACCAAAAAGAAATCTGGCTGGCACCTCTGGGGCTAGGGGTATAGCTCAGTGTTAGGGGGCTTGCCTCGCATGCACAAGGACTTGGGCTTGATCCCCAGCACCACAAAAACAAAACAAAATCATATTTGCCCAACAAATAGTATTAATAGAATGATAATAAAGACATTAAAAGAAAAGTCGGGTGTGATGGTGTACACTTGTAATCCTAGTACTTGGGAGGCTGAGAGAGGAGGATCACAGGTTGGAGGACAGCCTCAGCAATTTAGTGAGGCTCTCAGCAACCTAGTGAAACCCTGTTTCTGAATAAGAAATAAAATCTGAGCCGGGCGTGGTGGCGCACGCTTGTAATCCCAGTGCTTTGGGAGACGGAGACAGGAGGATCCGGGTTTGCGGCCAGCCTCAGCTCGCTCGCTCTCTCTCTCTCTCTCTCTTCCTCCCTCCCTGTCTCTCTCTCTCTACTTAGTGAGGCCCTCCGCAACTTCGTGAGACCCGGTTTCAAAATAAAGTATAAAAAAAAATAGGGCCGGGGGTGTAGCGCGGAGGTAGAACGCCCCTGCGTTCAATCCCCGGTACCGCAAAAAAAAAAAAGAAATAAAATCAGTCTGGGGGTGTAGCTGGGAGGTAGAATGCCTCTGGGTCAATTCCCAGTACCACACACACACACACACATGCACACAAAGAAAGAAATCTGGGACTCCTGGCTGTTTAGCTTGCTACACCCCATGCTTTTCTGTCCCCGTGCTTTGTTCAGGCTCTCTCCCCAGGAACACTCTTCCTTCTGCATGCCCATCCCCCCCTCAGACTAGGTCCCACGTTGCCTTTCCCATGAATTCCTCTCATCCCCCTGAGCTCCCGTAGTTCTGCACTTTGCTTCTCTGCGTGTGAGTCCTTCCCAGAGTACAGAGGCACTTGACTCCCTGGGAACAAACGAACGAATGAATGAATGAATGAATGAGCGAGCGAGCAAGCAAAGGCAAGTGGAGAGAGGGTCGGAAACTCTTCTATGAGGCATCTGTTTTTCCCACTTGTAATGAATGGTGTTCCCACACTAAGTCTTGCCTCCCCACGTCGGCTCTGATTTCCTTCCTGACAGGACAGCTGTGTCTGGGTTTGACTCATTTCTGTGTCCTGCCCTGCACCTCATCGAGGTGAGGCGGAAAACCACAACACATCCTTGCAGAGTGGAGGCCGGGGATCTTATGTTGGGTTGGAAGGCCTAGGACAGCGTCATGGAAGCAGTGGCATTTCAGACAGATGGGGGAACAGGAAGGAAGTGAACAGTTTTGACACTGGGTGGGGAGGAGAGAGGCTGTTCCAGGCTGGGGAACATGGCACGGTGAGCAGCTCACGCAGCAGCCAGGGATGTGGAAAGCCCACTTCTGGAGTGGGCGCTTAGCAGTCTGCTGCGAAGCACAGGGTCGGGGAGAGGGCCCCAGCAAGCAGCTTGGACTGGTGGGCTGGAACCCTGATGTCAAGGAGGCCTGAGGAGGGCAGGGGGTGCCGGCTGGAGAGGTGTTGGGAGAAAACCAGTGGACATTGCCGCAGAGTGTGCGGGCAGGAAGCTGGGAGACCCACAGAGGGCAGATGTCAGCCAGGCCTGAGACAGGCTGGTGCAGAGAGTGGACAGGTATGGGTTGAGGCTGCTGCCTTAGGGACTTCTCCCGCTGTGGCAGCCAGTGACACAAGTGGGTATGATGGGAACAAGGCCTGTGTGCAGTTACATGCCCAAGGAGGGCAGGAAGATCACAGCAGAAACAAGTCGGGAAGTTTTCTGGGGGAGGGGAATGGTCTGGATTCTCATGGCAGATCAGCATAATGATCAGCCAGGTATTTGAGGTGTTTGGGCAGGGAGGCCTCGGGCAGGGACAGCACTGGGCAGCTGCTGCTCTGAGTGCCCTGAGGTGAGCAGGCCAGGGAGGGGCAGTGGCCGGGGATGAGGCGGGGAGTCTGCCTCGAGAAACGGATTTGCTTATTTCATTTTTAAATTGAAGTGACACTTTTTATGTATTAACTATAGTTATAAAAGTAATCCACCCTCACAAGAAATCCAACGTGTAATGACGGGTGGGATGTACCAGTTTCCTCACCCAATCTCTCCCTTTCTCTCCAGAAATTGCAAGATAGCTTTTGAGGGAAGAAACAGGACGGGGGGCAGAGGGAATAGAGGAAAGAAGAGGACAGTGCAGGTGGATTCCAAGCCTTCCAGTTGGGGAGCCTGGTGGCTTGAGGCACCTCCAAACAGATGAGGCGTTGGGAAGGTTGCTGACCTGGGAGGGAGGGGTGCATGGCGGGGTAGTTTTTGTAGGCCCTGTTATGTGAAGCCAGGGTGGTGGTTGTGAGAGGTGGGAACTAAAGAACCAAAGATGCTCCTCAGGGTAGGAGGGAGGGTGGGAGAGCTCTCCAGGAGTGAGGATAGGGTGAGTAGCAGGCAGTGGAGAACCCCAAGGCTGTCTACTTTGCGCCTTTGCTCCCTGTCTTTGCGCGGCCACCTTGGCCAGCTCTTAGGAGCCTTCCCCTGACTACCCCCTCTCCATCCTCAGACTCCTCACCTGGTGAATCTGAACGAAGACCCCCTGATGTCTGAATGTCTGCTCTACCACATCAAAGATGGCATCACCAGGTAGCATGTACCCAGTGACCTGGGGGGTAGCCTCTACTTTTTGGGTGTGACTCCAGAGAAATGGCCACATTGGTGACTTCCTTGTTTGTTTGTTTGCTTATTTATTTATTTTTGCAGTACTGGGGATTGAACCTAGGGATGCCTTACCACTGAGCTATACCCCCAGCCCTTTTTATTTTGTGATAGGGTCTAAGTTGCCCAGCACGGTCTTAAACTTGAACATTGTCCTGCCTCAGCCTCCTGAGCATCTGGGGTTACACCATGCCTGATGTGACTCCTTTTCTTGGTGGTTGCTGGAGTCACCTCAGATCTCTGGACAGCTGCCTCCACAACCCAGATTGGTCTCCCAGCTTCTTTCTTTCTTTCTTTATTTTATTTTATTTTATTTTTTTTTTGTGGTACTGGGGAGTGAACCCAGGGACATTCTACCTCTGAGCTACACCCCCAGCCCTATTTTTTATTCTTTATTTTGAAACAGGGTCTCACTAAGTTGCAGAGGGCCTCACTAAGTAGCTGAGGCTGGCTGCGAACCCGGATCCTCCGGTCTCAGCCTCCCAAATACTAGCA
Organism: Glis glis; assembly: GCA_004027185.1. Taxonomy (NCBI): domain Eukaryota; kingdom Metazoa; phylum Chordata; class Mammalia; order Rodentia; family Gliridae; genus Glis; species Glis glis. The sequence continues at coordinate 17,573 of PVJS01014939.1, read as the reverse complement.
TTAAGTGTGCGCCACCACACCCGGCTTATTTTTTATTATTACTTTTTTTTTTTTTTTGCGGTGCTGAGGGCTGAACCAGGGCTTCACACATGCTAGGCAAGTGCTCCACCACTGAGCTGCACACCTACCCTTCCAGCTTCTTGGCAAGTTTCTGAGCCTACCTGCTCAGTGGCCATCCTCTCCCCAGTTGGGTGGGGGCAAGATGCTTCCTGGGACCAAACAGAGCCAGCACTTGTGGGGATAACTCCCAATTTAGTGGGGCAAAAGAGTTGGTGGGAACTTCAGCACCACATTCTTAGCCCCTGACACCATTGTCTTGGCATCCCTTGGTGGGACCCTCTCCAGGGGAGGGGGAAGGGGAATGTGGCCTGACCCTATGTTGTTGAGGGGCAGTGCCTTCATGGCATCTGTATAGGCTGAGGGCAGGTGCTTCACTGGCTAATGCTAATGAAGCCCTGGGGCTCAGTGCCTCTGGGAGTTAAAGGGCCTTTTCCTTCCCACTGCAGGTGTTTGTGGCTCCTGGGTGATCATTGTGGGTAGAGAGGAAGTCCTTGGGGTGATCAGTCCTAAGGTGGATGGGTGGGAGGCCCCATGGGGAGGTCCTTTTTTTTTTTTTTCTTTTGGTGGTACTGGGGATTGAACCCAGGGGCATTCTACCTCTGAGCCACATTCCCAGCCCTATTTTAGTATGTATGTATATATGTATGTATTTATTTATTTTATTTTTATGGTACTGGGGGGATTGAACCAGGGGCGTTCTACCCTTGAGCTATACCCCAGCCCTATTTTATTCTTTATTTTGAAACAGGGCCTTACTAAGTTGCAGAGGGCCTCACAAGTAGCTGAGGCTGACTGCAAACCTGCGATCCTCCTGTCTCAGCCTCCCAAGTACTGGGATTACAAGTGTGTGCCACCACGACTGGCTTAGTTTTTATTTTAAAACAGGGTCTCATCAAGTTGCAGAGGGCCTTGCTAAGTTGCTGAGGCTGGCCTTGAACCTGCGATGGGGAGGTCCGTTTAATGAGGGCTCACTTTTATCTTTTGCTATATAATGTGGTGACTGAGAACATGGGCTCTTGGGTCAAGCAGACCTGGGCTCAGATCCTGGCTTCACGACTGCCTAGCTGCATGACCTTGGACAAGTAACTTCACCTCCCTGAACCTTACCCTCCTTGACTTGCTCATTGAGTCAGATGAATGAATTGGTGTTCATGAGGTACTTAGCACATGTCTGGGACATGCTCAGAAGATGTTGGCCATTGCTTCCCCAGAGTTGGCCAAGGAGATGTGGACATCAAGCTGACGGGACAGTTCATCCGGGAGCAACACTGTCTGTTCCGGAGCATCCCTCACCCGGATGGAGAAGGTAATGGCTGGGTGAGAACGGAGTGGCCAGATAGGAAGCCCCGTGTCCCATGTTCCACTGTACACAGAGGTCTGGCATTGGGGAGTGCAGCCATAGAGAGGGGGATGGTTGTCACTCCCTGCAGGGCTCCGGGCTCGGGGGTAAGCAGCCAGGGTACCAAGGACCTGGCTGTCTGCGTGGTCAGGGAGGGGTGAGGGTCCCGAGGCAGAAGTAAAACACTGGTGTGCCAGAGGGTGGGATTTTGGTGAAAAGGAAATGCTGCCCTCTTCCATGGTTTGTTTAGCCTCAAATGGCACCCTGGTCATTGTGTATGGAAACCCCGTATTTGTTTTAGTGGGATGTCTGAGTTCATCTCTGTGGAAAACTTGTGTTGATCCAGCTATGATGACAAAAGTTTTTAAGAGTTGAAGGGTTCATGTTCCTGTGTGGTTCCAAAGCTTTTGAAGACTTTGGCCCTTAATATGGCCATAAAACTTTTAGGAATCACAGGCTCTGAGGCGAAGGTAGTAGCCTGTCTCACATGTCAGTACACTACACAATTCTTGTGCAGTTCGAGTTTATTTATTTATTTTTGGTGATGGTGGTACTGGGGATGGAACCCAGGGGCAAACTCTACCATTCATATACTAACACTGAGCTGCACCCCCAGTCCTTTTTATTTTTAATTTTGAAGCACTAAGTTGCAGAGGCTGGCCTCAAACTTGCAATCCGTCTCAGCTCTCCAAGTACTGGGATTACAAGCATGCGCCACCACGCCTGGCTTCAGGGTGTATTTTTGGTGGTGGTGAGGATCAAACCCAGGGCCTCATGCATGTTGGGCAAGCACTCTACCACTGAGCCATGTTCTCAGCCCTGTCATATTTAAAAAATACTAGTTGTGCATGGTAGCATACACATGTAGTCCTAGCTGCTTGCGAGGCTGATACAGGAGAATTAGGTATGGAATATGGGGCCAGTCTGGGCAACATATTGAGACCCCATCTTGGAAAGTAAGGGATAGAAGGAAAGAAGAAAAGACACTAGTGTGGAGCTTACAGTTCAGATTGAAGACACACTTACTGGGTTTCAGTTTGGTTCAGGGTCAGCAGATTAGTGCAGTCATTCTGGTCTGATTCAAGTCCCCAGTGGCAGCAAATGCTTCCGGCATTTCAGGCTAAAAACTGTTAAATCAGTTCAGTGCAGTGAATTATTGCTGAGTTCCTGTTCTGTGGTTACCTCAAGCCATGTGCTGAGGGAGATGTCAAAGCCATTTAAGGCTGCAGGGTGAGCACCCCATCTAGGAGCTCACAGGGTATTTGGGGGAGATGACAGGCATGGTCAAGACTGTTAAAGAAGCCGGGTGTGGTGGCGCACACATGTAATCCCAGTACTTGGGAGACTGAGACAGGAGGATTGGAGGTTCAAGGCCAGCCTCAGCAATTTAGTGAGGCCCTTAGCAATTTAGTGAGACCCTGTTTAAAAATAAAAGATAAAGCCGGGTGTAGTGGCACATGCTTGTAATCCCAGTACTTGGGAGGCGGAGATAGGAGGATCCGGGTTCGTGGCCAGCCTCAGATATTTAGTGAGGCCCTCTGCAACTTCGTGAGACCCGGTTTCAAAATAAAGTATAAAAAATAGGGCCGGGGGTGTAGCTCAGAGGTAAAACACCCCTGGGTTCAATTCCCGGTACCACAAAAATAAATAAATGAAAATAAAAAGTTAAAATAGAGCGGGGGTATAGCTCAGAAGTAGAATGCCCCTGGGTTTAATCACCAGTACCAAAAAAAAATCTTGTTTATTGTCTACTCAGCCAGGCCTAAGCTCTGTGGGAGCTTGGATTTGGGGGTTTTATCTTGTTATTAGGTTCTAAGATCTAATAAAATAATGCCTGGAATATAGTAGGGGTATGATATGTTTGTAAAATCAGTGAATGCATTTTGGGTCATGATGGGAAATAGAAGTAAAACTGGTGCCCGTTACAGCCGTCAACACGCTCTCTCCTTTTGTTGCTGTTCCCTGACGCCCGGAGCTCTCTCTCTCCCAGGCACCCTCGCCTCAGTCATTTCTGCCCATTGAAATCTGAGTCTCTCTTCCAGCCCTGGCTCCAAAGTTGCCGCTTTCACATAATCTCTTTCCGCCCTCTGCTCCTAAGTCAAGTTCTTCTCTGCTGTGTTTGTCCTCTCTCCACATCATAGTCCCCACATTTACCTGCTGTTTACAATTCATTCCCATTTCCATGTTTCTGTATTACCTTTAGTGTAAATAATAATAAAAAGTCATGTTTGCATATTATTTTATGGTTTATTTATTTGAACCTTTATGCCATTCTGTAAAAACAGACTTCATTATCCCATTTTTCTTTCTCTTTTTTTTTTGTGGTTCTGGGGATTGAACCTGGGGCCTTCCTATTTTATTTTTTATCTGTAAACAGGATCTCGCTAAGTTGCTGAGAGGCTCACTAAATTGCTGAGGCTGGCATTGAACCTGCCATCCTCCTGTCTCAGCCTCCCAAGTCCTGGGATTATAGGCTTGCGCCACCACGCCCAGCTCATTATCCCATTTTATAGAAAATCCCAGAAGTTAGATGACTGGCTTTGTGTCCCTGGCTAGGGAGTCACAGAGCCTGCTGGGTCTTTGGGATATGGGGTTCCCGTGGTGACAACAGGGCACCATGGCTCCTCAAGGGCAGGGAGTGCCTCATGAATCTTCGTGTCCCCAGCAAGCAGCAGGCTCAGCAATTTGTACCGAGGAGCTCCTTGATAGATGTTGGAGTCTGGTTAACTTTATCTTGTTGTCTGTCGGCTATGACTTGAGTTTATTAGTCAGGTGGCAATTTGCAAGGTGTTACAGGAGAGATGGGCTAGGAGCCTACTGGAGGAATCCAGGCCTGGCCAAGGGTGATGTAAATGGGGAAGGTAGGAATGGACATCTGGAGGGCGGGTGTCAGGACCTCTGCATCTGAACACGAGGAATGAAGCCTGAGAATTACGGGTTTTCTAAGCTGCTGTTGGGAGGATGGTGATGGGTGAGCAGGGAGCCACTGCAGAGGCTTCTGGGAATCGAAGCTGGGGCTCTAACCCTCCTTCTGCTCTTCCTTTCCTGTGCTGCCTGCCACCAGAGGGGCCATGGCACCCCCACAGGTACCGGGGGTGGGACTGGTGGTGCATGTGTGGTTTTAGGGGGTAAGGCAAGGTGGGAATCTGTGACCATGCCCACCCTCAGCAGGGTCTGATCTTTCCCCTTCCTCTCTCCATTGCTCAGTGGTGGTCACGCTGGAGCCTGGTGAAGGAGCCGAGACATATGTCAATGGGAAGCTTGTGACGGAGCCGCTGGTGCTGAAGTCAGGTAGAAGACGTGTCCCAGAGGGAGGGTGTGGGATGTCGCCATACATAGGACAAGGCAGGGCTTTCGAATCCATCCTAGGGGAAGACCCTGAAACAAATCAGAAACAGCATGGGTGTGAAGAGCGGGAAGTGACAATCCAGGAGTTGAGTCTTTGTTTCTCTTACTGCCCCAGGAAGCCGGGAAGAGGATGCCCAGCTCCCCCGATGCCATTTTCTGATAGGGATGGGGTGGTTCCTCACATCAGCCTGGGGGTGAGGGGGACAGAGAGTGTCAGGGCCCCTGGGACTCGAGGGCAGGGTCCTGTACACCTCAGTGTGCGGATGTGAATCTACTTTCCCCTTTTCCCATCTCCAGGGAATAGGATCGTGATGGGCAAGAACCACGTTTTCCGCTTCAACCACCCGGAGCAGGCACGGCTGGAAAGGGAACGAGGGGTCCTGCCACCCCCAGGACCACCCTCCGAGCCAGTTGACTGGAACTATGCCCAGAAGGAGCTGCTGGAGCAGCAAGGCATCGACATCAAGCTGGAGATGGAGAAGAGGTAGGAGGGGTCTCCATGAGTCCCTGCAGGACCCACGTCCCCCTTCCTGCTGTCAGGCTCCCCACTGAGGTGGCTCCAGGGACCCCACAGCTCTTCTTTCCCACTCTGCTCCATCCCAGGCTACAGGATCTGGAGAATCAGTACCGGAAAGAGAAGGAAGAGGCCGACCTTCTGCTGGAGCAGCAGCGCCTGGTGAGGATGGGTTAGGAGACACAGAGCCTGCGGACAGGCTGGTGGCCAAGGAGCAGTGGGGCTGGCACTGCCTCAGCTGATTTCATTTTGAACGCGCTCTCAGCGAGTGGGAAGTGGGGCGGGCTGCGGGTAGGGATGGCATGTAGGAGGAAATAGGAGAGAGATGTGACCCGGGAGGCAGGTGTTATGTGCAGGAAACTAACATTCCTCCCAGTTGACCAGGGTTTCCCAGACTCTGGTCAATCCTGTGCTGCCTTAAGGATTTTCACCACATCCTAGTCACTATCATTTACCTAACTTTTTTTTATTTTGTTTTGTTTTGTGGTACTGGGGATCAAACCCAGGACCTCGCACATGCTAGGCAAGCACCTTTCGTAAGATTGTTTTGTAAGTGGACTTTTAAGTCTTTAACCTCATCCTGAGCAATAATATACAGTCATTCAATGCATAATGGTTTCTATCAATGACAGACTGCTTATAAGAGGGTGGTTCCATAAGATTATGTCACTAGCTGGGCGTGGTGGTGCTCACCTGTAATCCCAGTACTTGCGAGGCTGAGACAGGAGGATCACAGGTTCCAGACCAGCCTCAGCAACTTAGCGAGACCCTACTTCAACATAAAAAATAAAAAGGGCTATGGGTGTAGCCCAAAGATAGAATGCCCCTGGGCTTAATCCCCAATACAACAATAACAACAGCAAAAAAGATTATATCACATAGTAACATGTAGTGCCTTTGTTTATGTCAGTACACTCTATGGTGTTCCCACAAGGACGAAATCACTTACTGATCCATTTCTCAGAACTTGTACCTACGGTTAAGTGGCACATGAGTGTATATGCACAGAATCCCAGACTTGATAAGCTGTAGCTAATATGTATAATTGCTTTCTCTGTACCAACAACCGTTCTAAATATTTAATCCTTAAAGCATATCTGTGAGGTAGATACTGTCATTATCTCTGCTGTCTAGACCAGCAGAGGGTAAGCAGTCTACCCATGGGTGCACAGTTCAGAAGAGGCAGAACAGGACTTGAACACAGGCGTGCTGACGAAGTGCTTCCTGTGTCTTTGGGACAAGTGGGGCTCTGGGATGCCCTTAGCCCTCTCCCTGTCTTCTCTCTCCTTTGGCTCCAGTATGCGGACTCAGACAGTGGGGACGACTCTGACAAGCGCTCCTGTGAGGAGAGCTGGCGGCTGATCTCCTCCTTGCGGGAGCAGCTGCCTCCCACCACAGTGCAAACCATCGTCAAGCGCTGTGGCCTGCCCAGCAGTGGCAAGCGCAGGGCCCCTCGCAGGGTCTATCAGATCCCCCAGCGGCGGCGGCTGCAGGGCAAAGACCCCCGCTGTGCCACCATGGCTGACCTGAAGATGCAGGCTGTCAAGGAGATCTGCTATGAGGTGGCCCTGGCCGACTTCCGCCACGGGCGGGCCGAGATCGAAGCCCTGGCTGCCCTCAAGATGCGGGAGCTGTGTCGCACCTATGGCAAGCCTGAGGGGCCCGGAGATGCCTGGAGGGCTGTGGCCAGGGATGTCTGGGACACTGTGGGCGAGGAGGAAGGAGGTGGAGGTGGCAGCGGCGGCGGGGAGGAGGGAGCCCGTGGGGCGGAGGTGGAGGACCTCCGGGCTCACATCGACAAGCTGACAGGAATTCTGCAGGAGGTGAAGCTGCAGAACAGCAGCAAGGACCGAGAGCTCCAGGCCCTGCGGGACCGCATGCTCCGCATGGAGAGGGTCATCCCCCTGACCCAGGTAGGAGCCTGGCCCTGCTTCCTCCCTCTCTTTTCCCCTCCTGCTGTTCTTCTCTTTAGGAACCTGTACTGCCCGCCTCAGATCCTAGCCTCCTTCCCCTTGGTCTTCAAAAAACAGCTTATTCAAGTTGGGCATGGTTTTTCTCAGTAGAGTTTATGGATCACATGCCTCACAATTTCCAGGCCATTTATTTAAAAATACAGATTCCTGGGTTCCACCCAGCTGACTGAATCTACACCTTGAGCATGAACTTGCATCTGTACTAAGCTCCCCGGGTGTTTCTGAAGTTCAGTGACTCTTGAGAACCACTTACGTGCAGTCCACAGTTGTTAAGTTGCACCTTGAAGACCATTTATGTGTGTACACTGTCGTGACCACCCCCGCCCCCCGCTGGCCACTCGCTCTGTGCGTGCTTTTGGTGTATCATCTGGTTTACTCTGCTCAACAGCCATGTGAGTGGTAGCGTGGTCACCTATCCGTGCTTTGCATATATCAGCAGGTTCTTACTGAGTGCCTGCTGTACACTAGGTCTTCTGCCAGCTCCTGGGGTTAAACAACGAGCAGAGCTTCTGCTCTGCTCCACCTTAGCTTGGGAGAGGAGCTGAGGGGGCCACACATGGTCAGCTGTAGTCACAGCTCGGGTTCCTGAAGGATTCCTTCTCTAGCAGCGCAGCTTCTGCTCCCCTCCCTCTACTCCACCCCAGCCCGCCTCCCCGGCTTCTTCACTTGCTGGTGGCTCTGTCTCAAGGCCTCTGCACCTGCTGTTCCCTCTGCCTAGATGCTTTTCCACCAGACAGCCTTACAGCTTGCTCCTCGCTTCCGTCAGGCCTTTATGAAGTGATGACTTCTTCATTCATCCCTGCAGCCACCCCTGCACCGGCCTCCTGTCCTCCTCCCCTGCTCTTCTCCATCTGAAGTATAACTTAGTTCTTACAACAACCCTAGGCACCAGGTACTGTTACTTCTGGCATCATTGTACAGATGAAGAAACTGAGGCACAGAGGGGTTACAAATCAAAGATCTCACCACACAGCTCGGAAGTGACGGCCTCAGTGCACTGAGCTGAGACGGCGCTGTTGGACCTGTGGTCCAGCTTGCTTATCTCCGCATCTCCTCACTCTGGGTCCTTTTAACCTCTTGCTCCACACGACCTCAAGGCTCAGCTCTCCTCACAGCCCTTCCCCTTTGCTCTCACCCTCCCTAGGATCTGGAGGATGAGAATGAAGAAGCCGGTGAGGTCACCTGGGCCCCGCCTCAAGGACCGGAGGCAGTGGAGGAGGCAGCGCCCGGTGGCCCTGTAGCCCGTCCCCCCTCGCCACCCCTGTCCAGCTGGGAGCGGGTGTCGCGACTGATGGAGGAGGACCCTGCCTTCCGTCGTGGACGCCTTCGCTGGCTCAAGCAGGAGCAGCTGCGGCTGCAGGGACTTCAGGGCTCCGGGGGCCGGGGTGGGGGGCTGCGCAGACCCCCAGCCCGCTTTGTGCCCCCCCATGACTGCAAGCTGCGCTTCCCCTTTAAAAGCAACCCCCAGCACCGGGAATCCTGGCCAGGGATGGGGAGCGGGGAGCCCCCGGCTCCACCTCAACCTCCTGAGGAGGTCACTCTCACTCCCCCTCCGGCCACTCCTGCCCCTGCCCGCAGGCCTCCAAGTCCCCGAAGGTCCCACCGTCCCCGCAGGAACTCCCTGGACGGAGGGGGCCGGTCCCGGGGAGGGGGTTCCACACAGCCAGAACCCCAGCATTTCCAGCCCAAAAAGCACAACTATTATCCCCAGCAGCCCCAACCTTACCCAACCCCGCGGCCCCCAGGGCCTCGTTACCCCCCCTACACTACTCCCCCGCGAATGAGGCGGCAGCGCTCAGCCCCTGACCTCAAGGAGAGTGGGGCGGCCGTGTGAGTCCTGGGCAGAGGGTCTGGAGGGGCCCTTGCTGGGAGGAGGCAAGATGCCAGACACCGCTTCCCTGGAGCCCTGGGGCAGGGAGGCCCAGAGAAGAGAGAGAAGGTCCGAGTAGGTGATAGAAGACTGGGGTGACTGAGCTGGAGGCTGAGGGAAAGAAGAGGGCACGGAGTTGCCAGGAGCAAACCAAAGTGCAGGAAGCATGATAGGAAGCCGCCTTGGGCCGCCCCTTGCAGGAGGGGGGTCCCACAAACGCTGCTATGGGGGGTGGGGGTGGGGCCGCATAGCCAGTGTTTGAGTTTCTTTTCTAATGGGTGCAGAGAGGAGAACCGAGAGTGAGGTGGGTTCTCCTTCCTGGCCCCTGTGCGTCTGTCTGTCTGTCTGTGGTGGGTTTCTGTTTCCAGGGAGGTGTGGTGGGATCCTAAGTCATTCCCCTCCCCTTCCAGGCCTCCTGCTATATTTGGGGGACCTGTCTGGTTTGGCTGGAGTCCCATGATGATGTGGGACCCCTTAATAAAGGATAGCAAACGGAGCTTGTGGCTCATTGTTTGGCTTGGGGTTTTGATGGTGGTACAGGTTTGAGTAAAACGCACAGCTTTGAAGTGTCCGCTGTCTTGGTGAATCTTTCATGTGCGTGCTCCCATGCCATCACCACTCAGATCAAGATATAAGTGTTTCCAGGGCCGGGGCGTAGCTCAGTGGTAGAGTGCTTGCTTAACATGTGCAGGGCCCTGGGCTTGATCCTTAGTACCACAAACACAAAAAGAAATGTGGCTGGGCGTAGTGACCCATGCCTGTAATCCCAGTAGTTGGGAGGCTGGGACAGGAGAATTTCAGGCTCAAGCCCAGCCTCAGCAACTCAGACCCTGTTTCAAAATAAAGAATAAAAAATAGGGCTGGGGGTGTAGCTCGGAGGTAGAATACCCCTGGGTTCAGTCCCCAGTACTGCAAAAAATTTTTTTAAATTAAATTAAAAAATAAAATATGGCACAGGGTATATAGCTCAGGGTAGCCATGCCCCAGGGTTCAACCCCCAGTACCATACACACAAAATGAAAAGCGTGTCTATCTTGTTTTCTTAGACTGGCAACCTCGTGCCTCTCTTGAGGGTGCATAGCTCGTTCTTTCATGTTTGCTTACCTGTGTCTCCATCTCTGTCACGAGCACCATTTTCCATGTCCTGGGCAAAGTACTAGTGGACTCCTACTGGCCATTGCTAGTAGATATGGAAGGATTCGGGGTGTGTGTGCAGAGGGGTTCTGCTTCATTCGATCACCTAACCTGTTGGAAAGGTCTTCCTGGTGGCCCTAGTTTCCCAGGGGAGATAATGTGTTGGTCAGGCTTACTGTGCCTGCCTACCCTTATTTTCACCCTAGTGTTTCTATCTAGTTTGATCCTCAGTAACACACACAAAACAACAACAAAACCCCCCAAACTTAGAATCCTTCTTGCTTTGTTCTTTAGTTTTTATGGGACTGGAGATTAAACCCAGGGGCATTCTACCTCTGAGCTACACCCCCAGCCCTATTTTATTTTGAAACAGGGTCTCGTTGCTAAGAGTCTCACTACATTGCTAAGACTGGTCTCGAACCTGCGATCCTCCTGTCTCAGCCTCCCAAGTACTGGGATTACAGGCGTGCGCCACCACGCCCGGCTGATCCTACTTGCTTTAATATTCTGGTTTGAAGAGCAAGCCCATGGCAGGCCATATTGTAAAGGTTTTGTAGAGTTTAGATTATATCACTGCTCTGCTCTCAGCTTTCCAAATTTGAATCCGTGTTTTCATCTTGTTCTCAGGAAAACACTCATTTGAAAATTTGAGCTGCTTCTCTGCAACTTCCTGAGGTCCTTCAGTCTTGATGAGCAAGCAGCCAAACCATAGATATTATTCCAACTGCAGCCAAACCAGGGCTCTGGGCAAAGGGAGGACTAGGTTTGTGGTTGGTTTCCATACCCTGATGCTGGCTACCTTTATTTTGACACCTTTGACTGCCAGGTCTTCAGGGACCTGTTGACCATGACTCAGGATCTGGAATGTAATGGGTAGTTTGACAGCAGTGTTTACTTGAGCAGTTTATATTCTGGCTGGGGAGAATAAATATGAGAAAAAATGATAGAATACAAAGTTCTCTGCAGGCTAGAGCAAGCTGAGTGGTACAGAGTGTTGTGGGAGGCAAGTTGGGAAAGCTTAAAATGCAGTCATTCTAGCTGGGCATGGTGGTGCACGCTTGTAATCCTAGTACTTGGGAGGCTGAGACTGGAGGATCCAGGTTTGCAGCCAGCCTCACATACTTAGTGAGGCCCTCCACAACTTAGTGAGACCCGGTTTCAAAATAAAGAATAAAAAAATAGGGCTGGGGGTGTAGCTCGGAGGTAGAATGCCCCTGGGTTCAATCCCAGTACCGCAAAAAAAAAAAAAAAAAAAAAAGCAGTCATTCTTTTTCCCTAAAGACTGCCTAGCCAGGTGCGGTGGTGCATGCCTGTAATCCCAGTACTTGGGAAGCTGAGATAGGATTGCAGGTTTGAGGACAGCCTCAGCAACACAGTGAGATTCTCAGCAACCCAGTGAAAAGAATCTGCCTCAGGTAAATATGCATTACCTTCCTTTTATAAAATCCACACCTGCTGGGTGTGGTGGCACAAGCCTGTAATCCTAGCAACTCGGGAGGCTGAAGCAGGAGGATCACAAGTTTGAACACAGTCTGGGCAACTTAGGGAGATCTTATGTCAAAATTTTAAAAAGGACTGGGGATGAGCCAGGTATGGTGGAGCACGCTTGTAATCCCAGTACTTGGGAGGCTGAGACGGGAGTGAGGCCCTCCGCAACTTAGTGAGACTGTTTCAAAATAAAGAATAAAAATTAGGGCTTGGGGTGTGGCTTGGAGGTAGAATGTCCCCGGGGTTCAATCCCCAGTACTACAGAAAAAAAAAAAAAAGGACTGGGGATGTAGCTCAGTGGTAGAACATCCTTGGGTTCACTCTTCAAAAAGTGAACTGTAGCCGGGCGTGGTGGCGCACGCTTGTAATCCCAGTACTTTGGGAGGCGGAGACCGGAGGATCCAGGTTCGCGGCCAGCTTCAGCGCTCTCTCTCTCTCTCTCTCTCTCTCCCTGTCTCTCTCTCTCTCTCCTTAGTGAGGCCCTCCGCAACTTCGTGAGACCTGGTTTCAAAATAAAGTATAAAAAAATAGGGCCGGAGGCATAGCGTGGAGGTAGAACGTCCCTGCGTTCAATCCCCGGTACCGCAAAAAAAAAAAAAAAAAAAGTGAACTGCAAAAAGAAAAAAAAAATCCACTTCTCCAGCCTTCCAAATTAATCATGTGGATGAACAGCAGGGCATGGTGGCACACACCTGTCATCCCAGTACTTGGGAGGCAAGAGACAGGATGATTACAGGTTCAAAGACAATCTCAGCAATGTAGTGAGACTCTCAGCAGCCTAACAAGAACCTGTTTCAAAGCAAAAAAAAAAAAAAAAAAGGGCTAGGAGTGTAGCTTGGAGGTAAAATGCCCCTGGGAAGCTGGGTATGGTGGTGCACGCGTGTAATCCCAGTACTCGGGAGTCTGAGACAGGAGGATCACAGGTTCGTGCCCAGCCTCAGCTACTTAGTGAGGCCTTCTGCAACTTAGTGAGACCCTGTTTCAAAACAAAGAATAAAAAATAGGGCTGGGGAGCCGGGCGTGGTGGCGCACGCTTGTAATCCCAGTACTTGGGAGGCTGAGACCAGAGGATCCGGGTTTGCAGCCAGCCTCAGCTATTTAGGCTCTCCGCAACTTCGTGAGACCCTGTTTCAAAATAAAGTATAAAAAATAGGGCTGGGGGTGTAGCGCGGAGGTAGAATGCCCCTGGGTTCAATCTCCGGTACCGCAAAAAAAAAAAAAATAGGGCTGAGGGTGTAGCTCAGAGGTAGAATGCCCCTGGGTTCCAGCCCCTGAGTTCAATTCCCCAGTACTGAAAAAAAAAAAGCCCCTGGGTTCAATCCCCCAGTACCACACAAAATAATAATAATGTAATATGTAATAATGTGAATGAACTTCGTTTAGAATTTATTCAGGAAGCTGGGCGTGGTGGCGCATGCTTGTAATCCCAGTACTTGGGAGGCGGAGACCGGAGGATCCGGGTTCGCGGCCAGCCTCAGCTACTTAGGCCCTCTGCAACTTCGTGAGACCCGGTTTCAAAATAAAGGATAAAAAATAGGGCTGGGGGTGTAGCTCGGAGGTAGAATGCCCCTGGGTTCAATCCCTGGTACCACACACACACAAAAAAAAGAATTTATTCAGGAAAGTGCTCACTAATCTTATGTGTTCTATAAATACTAACCTTCTATATGCATTTCATTCCGTCCTTAACCCTGGAAAATAGACCTATGCCTCTTTTTTTTCTTTTTGCACTGGGGATTGAACCCAGGGGCGTTCTACATCCAAGCTACACCCCCAGCCCTATTCTTTATTTTGAAACAGTCTCACTAAGTTGTGGAGGGCCTCACTAAGTTGCTGAGGCTGGCGGTGAACCTGTGATCCTTCTGTCTCAGCCTCCCAAGTACTGGGATTACAAGCGTGTGCAACCACACCCAGCTGGCTTTCTACTTCTAAGCCACACTCCAGCCATATTTTATTTTTTATTTTGAAACAGGGTCTCACTAAGTTGCTGAGGATGGCCTCAAATCTGCAATCTTCCTGTCTTAGCCTCCCAAGTACTAGGATTACAGGCGTACACTGTGACATCCAGCTCTGTTTCCATTTTTCAGATGGGAAGACTGAGGTTCAGTGAGATGAATGTGTCTCCCAAGTGCATACAGTTCTTAAGTGGCAAAGTCAGGTCCAGCCTAGTCAGGGTCCTACCTGCCTTGAGTCCAGACACCAGCTCACCCTTGCAGGACATCAGATAGCATCCTTCCTAGAAAACACGTTGCTTTCTCCTCACGTTAGGTCTTCTCAAGTATGTCAAATGGTTGCCTCTGGTTTCTGGTCTCTCCCCAGCAGCCCTGTAAAGAAGTGAGAGGCTCACTATTTTGTGAGCCTCCTCTGGAATCATGATAAGTCACCCAAACAATCTTCCTGTTTTCTAACTCACTCAGTTTTGGCATTTCTACAATTTCACCCTTGGTTTCCTTGGAAATTCAGCTTGCTTTTCTTTGCCTCTCTCTTTGGAGGGTTCTTTCCTTTGGTTAGTTACTCATTTGGACTTTTTCTGTCACCTGAGTTTTTGTATCTTGAATACATTTGGGGAGCTCAACACTTTTCTGTATGCGTAGCTTCTAATTTTGGTTTGGTTCAAAGTTGTTCTTTCTTTCTTTCTTTAATTTATTTCTGTGGTACTGGGGATGGAACCCAGGGGCATTCTACCTCTGAGCTACCCCAGCCCTATTTTATTTTTATTCTGAAACAGGGTTTTGCTAGTTTGATGAGAGTCTCATTACTTGCTGAGACTGTCCTTGAACCTGAGATCCTCCTGTCTCAGCCTCCCAGGTACTGGGATTACAGGCATGCGCCACCATGCCCAGCTCTCATTTATTATTATTGTGGTGCTGGGGATTGAACCCAGGGGCATTCTACCTCCTAGTTACACCCCTAGCCGTATTTATTTATTTATTTATTTATTTATTTATTTATTTATTTTTGTGGTTTCCGGGATTGAACCCAGGGGCGTTTTACCTCCGAGCTACACCCCCGGCCCTATTTTTTATACTTTATTTTGAAACAGGGTCTCACTAAGTTGTAGAGGGCCTCACTAAGTAGCTGAGGCTGGCTGCAAACCCGGATCCTCCGGTCTCCGCCTCCCAAGTACTGGGATTACAAGCGTGCGCCACCACGCCCGGCCCTTTATTTATTTTGAAACAGGGTCTCTAAGTTGCTGAGGCTGATCTCAAACCTGCTATCCTCCTGTCTCAGCCTCCCCAGTGCTGGGATTACAGGCACTCCACCATGCCATCTCAGCTTCCCTTTCTCTAGGCCCAGAGCCTCATTCCTAACAGGTTAGGCTGCAATTAGAACCTTTGTAGGACCCAGGCCCAGGACCCAGCCTCCTCAATAATTATCCGTGCTTCTCTGGGTAAATCACTTTCTCTGGGCCTCAGCTTCCTTCTTTTCTGTCAAGTAGGTCTAGTAACTCAATGGAGCTGTTGAGAAGATGTGATAAGTGTACAGGGCCTAGCACTCTTTAGGAGCTCAAGGCTGGCACCTTCTCCTTTCCCTTCTTCTGTCCTTGGGAAAGTAGGGAGGTGTTTGCAAAGCGACGCCATGTCCCGAAAGATGCCAAAGTTCCTTTTCATCTCAACCCTTTCAATGACCAGAACACCCTACACCCCAAAAAACTTCTCCCCAAGCCCTGCTGTTCCACTGTTGTCCGCCAGGGGGCGAAAAGGCGCAGGTTCCCTAGAAGGCCCCTTCGCTTGCGCGTTCACAGAACCTTGAGAGAGCGTTGCCGTGCGGGATCCCGCGGCCATGCGCGCCCCTGAGTCACCCCGGGCGGGGCGGGGCGGGGCGAGGCGAGAGCGCGCACGCGCAGAAGGCTGGGGGCGACTTGACTACGGACCGGGCGTGTTTCCCGCCTGCCTGGAGCTTGGGGTTGTGCTAGGGCGGAGGAGCCAGATGAAGAGGAAAGGGGCAGGGACCCTGCGGGAATTTTTCCTCCAGGACTAGTTTTCATGTTCGTTCTCCAAAAGGGATACCAGTCTCCCTTTAGAGTTACTCTTTCTTCCCCTTTGGAATGCTCTGGGGCACCAAAGAAGGGAAAGAGAAGCGACGTTCATGGAGTGATTTCTGCCACAGGGCCTTTGCAAGGGGAGTGGATCCACCTTAGGAAAAACGATGCCCTTACTAGAGGAGGTTTGGGATTGGAGTTTGCTTTGTTTGAAAGTTAATGAATACAGAAAAGTAGAAGGAAGAAAATGGAAATAATCTATATTACATCCCTCCAAAATATCCATTGCTGTCTTCTGAAAATGGATCCTAAAATGTTTATTCAATAAGTATTTTATTTTATATAATTGTATTGGTACTGGGGATCAAACCCAGGGGCATTCTACCACTGAGCTACACCCCCAGCCCTATTTTATTTTATTTATTTTGTGAGTGTATGTGGTACTGGGGATTGAATCCAGAGGCATTCTACCTCTGAGCTACACCTCCAACCCTATTTTATTGTTTATTTTGAAACAGGATCTCACTAAAATGTGGAGGGCCTTGATAAATTGCTGAGGCTGGCTGCGAACCTGCGATCCTCCTGTCTCAGACTCCCAAATACTGGGATTACAGGTGTGCGCCACCGCGCCCAGTTTATTTTATTTTTTTATAGTGGTGGGGATTGCACCCAGGGGCATTCTAGCTCTGAGCTATACCCTCAGCCGTATTTTATTTTTTATTTTGAAACAGGATCTTTCCAAGTTCCTGAGGGCCACCCCAAGTTGCTGAGGGCCTCCCCAAGTTGCTGAGGCTATCCTCAAACCTTTGATCCTTCTGTCCCAGCCTCCCAAGTACCGGGATTACAGGCGTATACCACTGAACCCAGCTGTTTAAGTATTGATACTTATACCAAGTGCTTAAGCACTGTTAGATTGTGGGAGAACTACAAGGGGGAAGAATGGTCATCAGGAAACAATATTTTTATAAATTTGTGCAAATGAGAGCATGTTAGAATATCTTTAGAGGACAACTACATAGCAAATGCCAGAGAATCTTTTTTTTTTCTTTTTTGCGGTACTGGGGATTGAACCCAGGAGCATTCTACCTCCAAGCTACACCCCCAGCCTTATTTCTTTATTCTTTATTTTGAAACAGGGTCTCACTAAGTTGCAACGGGCCTCACTAAGTAGCTAAGGCTGGCAGCGAACCTGTGATCCTCTTGTCTCAGCCTCCCAAGTACTGAGATTACAAGAGTATGCCACCACGCCTGGCTTTCACTGTATATTTTGAGACCGGCTCTTGCTAAATTGCCCAGGCTGGCTTTTAACTTGCAATCTTCCTGCCTCAGCCTCTCGAGGTGCTGGGATTACAGGTGTGCGCCACTATGCTTGGTTATGAATTCTTTCTATGGGAGTTCAGAGGAGAAAAGAGAAACCCCCTCACATGTGGTGAGGAAGATGAGGAAGGCTTCACTCGGTGTGGGATCTGAGTGGGGTCGATCTTTTCCTTCCTTCCTTCTTTCTTCCTTTCTTTTCCCAGAGGTACTACAATAACAGGTCGATATGTGGAATGGACGGAATAAGCTCCTATTCCATCTCCCTGCTCCAAAAATTCATTGCAACTTAGCAAGAGCCAGTTTCAAAATATACAGTGAAAGCCAGGCGTGGTGGAGCACGCTTGTAATCCCAGTACTTGGGAGGCTGAGAACGGAGGATCTGGGTTCATGGCCAGCCTCAGCTACTTAGTGGGGCCCTCCAGAACTTAGTGAGACCCCGTTTCAAAATAAAAAATAAAAAAATAGGGCTGGGGTGTAGCTCCGAGATAGAATACCCATGCCCCTGGGTTCACTCCCAGTACCGCCAAAAAAAAAAAAAAAAAAAAAAA
>PVJS01014938.1:0-39622 GCA_004027185.1 Glis glis | reverse complement strand
AGAGAGAGAGCTGAGGCTGGCCGCGAACCCAGATCCTCCGGTCTCCGCCTCCCAAAGTACTGGGATTACAAGCGTGCGCCACCACGCCCGGCTCATTTTTGAGTTTTATTTTCTATTTTCTGTGGTGATAAATCTCCTTGTTTAGTTGCCTACCTGGTGGAGTTCACCTCTCCTGTGGTTCTGAAGATTGCTTGTTTTTTTTTTTTCTTTGTGGTTTATTTCTTTCAGGATTTTCTCTAGTGTTGCCTTGGTCCTCATGAATTCGTTAAGTGTTTGTTTATCATGGAACATTTTTATTTCTCCATCAATTTTAAATGATAGCTTTGCTGGATATATCAGTCTTGGTTGGAAGTTGTTTTCTTCCAGGGTCCTGAGTACTTCATACCATTCCCTCTTGGCATTCCTGACTTTAGTTGAGAAGTCTGGGGTGATTTTTATTGTTTTGCTCCTGTATGTCACATGTTCTTTTGTTCTTAAAAATATATGGAATGCTTCACAAATTTGCATGTCATCCTTGCACAGGGGCCATGCTAATCTTCTCTGTATCGTTCCAATTTTAGTATATGTTCTACCGAAGTGAGCACTCATTTTCTGATAATATTGCCTAATTCTTGTACAAGGACATATGATCTAAGACTACCCAATCACAGTGCCCTCAAATCTTGGACCTTGGTGACTACTATGCAAATGTCCCAGAATCCTGTCATCCCTGATTCTAGTTCTACCCATTCCTTCACTACTGTCCTTTTAAATTAGCTTTCCTATTTGCAACTTGTAGTTAATAAACTAGTTTGAATAAAATTTTTATCACTTGTGGCCAAATGAATCATAAGTAATATAGTGGAAATAGATGCAACAATTTGTAGTTTGACATTATCTATATCTGCCAAAAAAAAAGACTTTCAAATAATAGTGGTGAAAAATTTAGTAGTAAAATGCAGTTGTATAGTCATAAATTTAACATATTCTTTTCCCTAACACTCATTTAAATTATTAGTAACATATAACTAACAAAAATAATCAGAAAAAAGAAAGATATTATATATACACATATATTTAAATTACTAATTGTATAATGTAATGTTGTTTAATATTTTAAAAGGAAAGAAAATTAGTAAGTAATCAAAGAGTATAAAAATGGCAGGAGTCATTAAAAAAAGAGTCAAATACCACAACTTAAAAAATAAAAGCTATAATTATTTATGTTAAAAATTACAAGCCGGGCATGGTGGCACACGCTTGTAATCCCAGTACTTTGGGAGGTGGAGACCGGCGGATCCGGGTTCGCGGCCAGCCTCAGCACGCATGCACGTGCAATCAATCTCTCTCTCTCCTCTCTCCTCTCTCTCTCTCTTTCTCTTTCTCTCTCTCTCTCTCTACCTAGCGAGGCCCTCCACAACTTCGTGAGACCCGGTTTCAAAAATAAAACAGAAAAAATAGGGCCGGGGGCGTGGCACAGAGGTAGAACGCCCCTGCGTTCAATCCCCGGTACCACAAAAAAAAAAAAAATTACAGGATATTTAGAGAGCAAAATATATATAGGTAATGAGAGAATGTTGTAAGTAGAAAGTAGGAACTTTAATCATAAAATAAAAAGCAAAAAACAGAATATATTAAATAAAGTCTAGAAAAAAGAATGAATTAAGAGGAATAGCAAATAATAAATGAGTATCTGAAAGGATAAATAGGTAAAGGAACATTTCATATTAATATTAATGGTTAATAAGCAGGGCATGGTGGTACATACCTGTAATACCAGTACTTGGTAGGCTGAGACAGGAGGATTGCAAGTTTGAGGCCAGTCTTAGCAACTTAAGACTTCCTCACCAACTTAGCAAACCTTGTTTCAAAATAAAAAGTAAAAATATCTGGGGGTATGACTCAGAGGTAGAAAGCCCCTGGGTTTAATCCCAGTGTAGAAGAGAGAAGAGAAGAGAAGAGAAGAGAAGAGAAGAGAAGAGAAGAGAAAAGAAAAGAAGAGAAAAAAATGATTGATAATTTTCTGGAAAGTATAAAAAACATTAATCTTCAGATTTAGGAAGGTTAATAATTCACAAGTAAGGAAAACTAAAAATATACTACATTTAGACATGTTCTCAGCTGTATGCAGTAAATTAAAGGTAAATGTATTTAGAAGCAGACATATAAAATAAATATTATTTATAAATTTAGATTAGACTATGATTTCCCAAAAATAAAAAAATGGCAGCCAGAATGAATTGAAATAATATCTTCATAGGTGGCTTGTATCATAGCTGCCAAATAGGGATTGTGTAGCCAGCAAAGTTTATTTCTAGATCGAGGCTGAAATAAGGATTTTCCTAGATATATCAAAATCAAAATAGGGAGGATCCAAGATAGCGATGGAGTAAGGATCCCTGGATGAGCCTGCCTCTAACTCATCTCGGGGCTTTGAACTGAGCAGCATTCCACATCCCATGCTACCCTCACCGGAGATGAGAATTAAAGACAAAGAAACTCAATAATATCTACGTGGCCGCATTTTATTAACACCCAGGCTAGAAAAGGGGGAAAAAAGGCAACAAACCAGAGACATGAGAACAATAGCTGCAGACTGGGACCACAGACCAGGTTGGTGGACCAGCAGGAACCTTTGGAAGAACCGAAAAATTTTATACTCAGCAACCCGAGACCCACTTCACAGACATCAAGATCACCAGCCACAGAATCATGCAGCCACAGGACAACAGGACAGAGAAGGATGACCATATCCACTTCCATGTCCATTGCCACCCCCTACCCGCTGTGCCTGGCAAGAGAGGTAAGTGCAGCACCCTCACAGTGTAACTGAAAGGAGCCCCTCCTCCCAAAAAAGGAGGGGGTGAGAACGCAAGCAGACTGTGACTGCACAGACTGTGACCCACACATTGAAGTTTAAAAACACGCAGGGCACAAACTGCTCTGCTCACACCTCCAAGTCTACTCCCATTAGAGAGGTGACAGACAAGTCCCTGAACCTTAACATCTGGAACCCATCAACATCACCATTGCAGCAGGCAGACAGAGCCCTGAAGTAATTGCAACCCACTACTGACCATCTATAGGCAGAACAACAGTGGGTGATAAGGGACACAGAATTCAAAATCGGTATTAAAGGGTGATAAACACACAACATAAAGATGAGAATACCCATACAGTAGAGGCTATTCACTCCTAAGGTATACCTTGAAGTAAATATTTACCTCTAGAATAAGAAAGTATAAAGGGAGAAAGATTAGACATAGGAAAACTACAGAGTGAGAGAGAGCTATCAAAAGCAACAAAGATATAAACTTAAGAAACCTAAAATCATGAGAAAGAAGAATAGGAATGAAACAGTGAGTCTCCACAATCTCACAAACAACATAACCTCCCAACACAGAATTGCAGAGATTGTCAGAAGGACAATTCAGAATGTTAATAGTAGACATGATACAGTATTATCAAAAAGAATTCAGAGAGAGCCTGAAAGAATGAAGGATCAAATAAACAAAGAATCTGACACCCTGAACAGGAATCAAAAAGAAGCTCTGAAGGAAGTGAAGGATGGAATAATTGAAATGAAGGCATCAATACAAACTATCAAGGATAGACTAAACCACATGGAAAACAGAATCTCACTCTTAGAAGATGACCTCTCCAAAAATGAATGGATAGTATATAATTTAGAAAAAACAATTTGACAGCATGAGTTGGACATTGAAGAGATCTGGGCCAACTTTAAACAAGCAAACCTAAGAATAATTGGCATAGATGAGGGGATGGATGTTGAAACCGAAGGAATCAAAAATATTTTCAGAGAAGTAATATCAGAAAATTTTCCAAACATAGAATATGAGGTCAACACACAGGAAACATATAGAACACCCATTACACAAGATCAGAGAAAAGGTTCACCACACCACATAATAATCAGATTGACCAATGTAGATGCCAAAGAGAGAATCTTAAAGGCAACAAGAGTAAAAGGCCAAGTGACATTCAGAGTCAAACCAATAATAATCATTCCAGACTTTCCAAACCAAGTCATGAAAGCCAGGAGGGCCTGGAGCAACACATTCCAAACTCTGACAGAAAACAACTTCCAGCCAAGATTACTCTACCCAGCATAGATACCATTCAAATTAGAGGAGAACTAAGCAATATTGAGTGGGGAAGAACTATGGGAGTTCTCCCTAAAAACAGGAAAGAAACAAGGATGTCCACTATCACCACACCTTTTCAATATAGTACTTGAAAATGTAGAGCAATAAGGAAAGAGAAGGAAATCAAAGTAGTAAAAATAGGAAAAGAAGAACTGAAACTATCTCTGTTTGCAGATGACATGATATTATACTTAGAAGACCCACCAAACTCAAAAAAGAAGTCTTTTAGAACTGATCAACAAATTAAACAAAGTGTCTGGATACAAAATCAATCTTAAAAAAACCAAAAGTTTTTTCTGTATGCCAACCATAAACCCACTGAAAAAGAAATCCAGAAAATATTTCCACTCACAATATCCCCCAAAACAATAAAATACTTAGGAATACATATATATATATAAATAAAATTATAAAATATTGAAAAAAGAAATTGAAGATATTAGAAGATAGAAGAACCTCCCATGCTCTTGGATAGGCAGAATAAATGTCATCAAAATGGCCATTCTTCCAAAAGCGATCTACAGATTGAATGCAATATCCATTAAAATATCAAGGTCATTCTTCACAGACATAGAAAAATCAGTGCTTAAATTCATTTGGAACAACAAAAAAACCCAGAATAGCCAAAGTAGTTCTCAGCAACAAGAACCATGCAGGAGGTATCACAATACCTGACTTCAAACTATACTACAGAGCCATAGTAATAAAAACAGCATGGTATTGGCACAAAAGCAGACACATAGACCAATGTAGCAGAATAGAAGACTCAGAAACAAATCCGCACACTTACAGGCAATTGATTTTTGACAAAGGGGCCAAAAGCACACTGGAAAAAAGATAGACTCTTCAACAAATGGTGTTGGCAAAATTGGTTAACTGTATGCAGAAAAATGGAAATAAACCCCACTTTATCACCCTGCACAAGAGCCAATTCAAGATGGATCAAAGACCTGGAAATTAGACCAGAGACCTTGCAGCTACTTGAAGTGGTCATAGGTCCAACTCTTCAACACATAGGCACAGGCAAAAGCTTCCTCAACAAGACCCCAAAGGCACAAGAAATTAAAAGGAACATCAATACATGGGATTGTATTAAACTGAAGAGCTTCTGTGCAGTAAAGAAAACTATCAAGAACCTCAACAGAGAGCCGACAGAATGGGAGAAGATTTTTGCCAGCTACTCCTCTGATAGAGGACTAATATCTAGAATACACAGAGAACTCAAGAAACTCACTGCCAAAAAAACAAATAAACCAATAAAAAATGGAAAAGTGAATTAAATAGATACTTCACCAAAGAAGAAATACAAATGGCCAATACATATATGAAAAAATGTTCAACGTCATTAGCAATCAGAGAAATGCAAATCAAAACTACCCTGAGATTTCACCTAACCCCAATTAGAATGGCAATCATTAAAAACACAAACAAGAACAAATGCCAGTGAGGATGTGGAGAAGTAGGAACTTTAATTGCAAATTAGTGCAACCACTTTGGAAAACAGTATGGAGGATCCTCAGATGAATGGGAATGAACCTACCATATGACCCAGCAATACCACGTGTAGGTATCTACCCAAAAAGAATGGAAACCAAACTACCAGAGTAATGCATGCGTATATATTTTTATAGCTGCACAATTCACAACTGCTAAACTATGGAACCAGCCAAGATGTTCATCAACAGATGAATGGATTACAAAACTATGGAATATGTACACAATGGATTTTTACTCAGCCATAAAGAAGAACAAAATTATGTCATTTTCAGGGAAATGGATGGAACTGGAGAACATTATGCTATAAGTGAGATTAGTCAATCACAAAAAGTGAGAAGTCAGATGTTCTCCCTAATATATAGAAGTTAGGGAGAAAACGGGACATAAGAGAGACCAGACAAAGGAGGAGAAACCTTAGTTGAGTGAAGAAGGCGACCTAACTGAGGGAGATGGGAGGGGTAAGAGGAAAACACCTCAATAGACATGATGTACACAAACTTATCAAAGTCAATGTCTATGCTGTACATGGGAAGAAGGGAGGGGGGAGGGAATAGAGTGGGAACTGGGGGAGGGCTAAATGAGCACTATGTGCATGTATGCCTCTACCATCCTGAACTTCATCAATATATATGATTACAATGCACCAATAAAAAAATAAAATTTAATATCAAGAGACATTAACCATCTCCCCCCAAAATCTCTAAATGCCACAGTTTCTAAAAAGAAGAGAAATTATCACAGAAGAAACATATATTAATCTGTTTGGTCTCCTAACAAAGTACCATAGATATTATGGCTTATAAACAGAAAAATTTTCTCACATTTTGGAGGCCAGAAGTCTGAGATGACTGTATCAGCATATTTAAGTGTCAGCAAGAGGGTGAGGACCTCTTCCAGGTTGAAAACTGTCTGTTTCTTGTTTTATCCTTACATGGTTGAAAGAGAACTAACTTTCTCTCTGGTCTCTTATAGGGATACTAATTTTATTCACAAGAGCTCTACAATAATGAACTAATTACTTCCCCAAAATTCCACTTCCATTTACTATTATATTGAGATTAGGATTTCAAACATAAATATTTGGGGCACACAAATGTTCAGCCATTATATTTAAATTCTGAAAAATGCAAAATATTGACATGATGAATGTTGCCCTCAAGGGGAGGGAGGATAAAATAGGTAAAACCAGGACATTTTTTAGGGCATTGAATCTATTCTATATGATTCTGTAATGGTGAATACATATTATTACTACATTTTTTCAAAATCCATAGAAATTTATAGCACAAAGTTTGAATCTTAGTGTTCACAAATTAAAGGAAGAGTAGTAAAACAAAACTTAAGGATTTTGGAGACAAACTCACTGACAAGAAAGGGAGTTATTTTGGGAATGGAGTATGTAAGACCAAAGGCAAAAGAAACTGAGCAAAAGCACTGTACTCTAGATGATAAAGTTGTTCATACAACTGTATGAGTTCATTCTAAAACTCCTGGAATTAAACAATCCAATAAATAAACGGATGGTAGATGGTAAGAAATGGGTTTCTCACTATTGAAGCAGTTTAGAGACCAGCAAAGGGAGAAGTCTGGAGGTAATAGAGTTGCAGACACAAGTGTGAATTCATGTGTAGCCTATCATAAAGGCAGATAGTTTTCTCTAAAGTAGTTATAGATGTGTGTTTAGAGGTGTTATCATGCACAGTTATATTTCCTTGCTCTGTTAGCTGAAGGAGCCTAGAAGAAATGACCTTCCAGATAAAACAGTGCATGTAATATCTAAAATCTAATGATAAAAGGAACAAGAACTTTTAAGAGAAAGGGAGAATTCTACTGCTAGGTCTGACTTAGAACATCTTGTAGTGTAAGAAAGTGTAGTAGTTCTATTTTTACCCCAAATAGAAACATATATTGATAAGGTTATTTCAAAGGGAAACAGAAGCAAACTGAAATAGCTCCTGATGGTCAATGTTGCAACAATTTGTGCAAAAATAAATAAATTATTAATCAATTATAAACTACAGTAAAAATAAGTATCCATGAGTCCATACTAGTATAAGAAATTGAATAAATGAATACATGGGAAGGAATATATAAATCTTCCTTACAGAAGAATTGCAAATATATTATGTAGATATTTTGCCCTCTAAGAGTGGGGAATAAGGAACTGCTCCTGAAATATGGTCTGCCTATTTTAATTTCTTTTCATAAAGTATCACATGGAGTGGGGAATACTAAATTAGACATTCAAGATTAACATGAGTGATAAGTCACATTGATGCTATATAAACTTATGTGATATGAAGAAAATTACACTTTGATCCTCTGTTCTTCCTCCTAAAATCCCATAACAGCATTTAAAGCATAAGAAAAACATCAGATTCCTATAGAAAGATATCCTACAATATACTCAACCACTCAAATCTGTTGAAGTTATCAAAAACAAGAAAATCTGTAAAACTATCAGAACCAAGGGGAACCTAAGGAGATATGATGTTATGACAAAATGTAAAGTGGTATTTTGGATGGGATCTTGAAATAGAAAAAAAAGACATTAAGAAAAAGCTAAGGAAATAGGAATAAAGTTTTCAATTCAGCTAATAATATTGTGTCCATATCCACTAAGCTTGACAATTTTACTATGCTGATGGAAGATGTTAATAACAAGGTACACTGGGACTGTATGCTATATTCTCAAATTTTTCTCCAAATTTAAAACTGAAGTCCATTTTAAAAATATTCAGGGTTAATATGAATAGTACACTGTTGTGGGGTAAGAGTACAGTCCCAGAATCAGACTGAGTTTACAGTTTGTATTGCATGTATGTGACATTATATTTTAAAAACAATATGTAGCAAAAAGTGCTCACATAAAGTTTTCACTAATTTTTATTTAGCATTCAATTAAGAATTTATTAACTGCTAAAAAGTTATGAGCTTAGACTCTAGGTTCATGTTACCATCTCTAAGATTTTATACTATAGAACATTTATCTCTATTCCCCTCATTTCTAAAATTTTCATTATTGTTTTACCTTGATGAGCAAGAAATTATTAAATTGAATTATAAAGTCATTAAATTCTTTCATTTGCACATTAAAAAGATAGAACATGCTGGGCGTGGTGGCACATGCTTGTAATCCCAGTACTTTGGGAGGCGGAGACCTGAGGATCCGGGTTCGCGGCCAGCCTCAGCTCTCTCTCCCTCTCTCTCTCTCCCTGTCTCTTTCTCTCTCCTAGTGAGAACTTCATGAGACCCGGTTTCAAAGTAAAGTATAAAAAATAGGGCTGGGGGCGTAGTGCAGAGGTAGAATGCCCCTGCGTTCCATCCCCGATACCGCAAAAAAAAAAAAATAGAACACTATTGTATGTCCTTGAATAAAAATTTTATAAAATACAAAGTTGATAAAATACTTATGTATAATATTTATTTAAAAAACAATATTTAGGTGAAGCTTACAAATATTGTGGGAATTTTTTTTTTTTTTGCGGTACTGGGGATTGAACCGCATTCTACCTCTGAGCTAAGCTACACCCCCAGCCCTATTTTTTTATTCTTTATTTTTTTCAAACAGGGTCTCACTAAGTTGAGGAGGGCCTCACTAAGTAGCTGAGCCTAGCCACTAACCTGGATCCTCTGATCTCAGCCTCCCAAGTAAGATCATTAATTTATTGAATATAAAATATGCTCAAATTTAATAGTAATATAAAAATAATTAAAAACTCCCTGTCCCATAATCAATAATCACAAACAAAATAAAATGTAAGCCTAAATTGAGAACTATAGAACATTCCAGAAAGATAAAATGATTAGTAGTTTTTGTAGCATTTCTGAAGGATGAAGCAATGTTATCCATTCTTGCTCTTCCTTGACCATTACTCTTATGTTTTGTGACCAGATCATGCTGATGGACTGCCAGTTAACACAAAGCTATTTAAGGGAAGAAACAGGTATATAATTAAAGTTGCTACACTCAATGAATAATGGTTAAAATGTTAAATTTGGTGGAAGATTCCAGGTAGATTCTGCCCTGACTTTGCATTGTGAACAAGTTGATGAACATCCTTAACTGAGTTTCTTCATTTGTTAAATGGAAGTAACATTGGCATTGATTCTTCTCCAAGATTGTAAAGTTAAAATTAAATAATAAGCTAAAAAATAAAAAATGATGGGCTGGGTGTGGCGGTTCATGCCTGTAATCCTGGTACTTTGGAGGCTGAGACAGGAGGATCACAGGTTCAAGGCCAGCCTCAACAATTTAGAAAGACCCTCAGCAATTTTATGAAACCTTGTTTCAAAGTAAAAACTAATAAGGACTGGGGTGTAGCTTGGAGATAGAATGTCCCTGGGTTCAATCCCCAGTACCAAAAAAAAAAATGATGTGAATATGATGCTTTAAACATGTTAACAAAGCACTTGAGCGTTAGTGTAATATAAACTTCACAGTCAGGTGGAGCTGCACTTTTAAGCCATTCTTTTAGGCTCCCTGACAGCTTAGAAAGCACAGGCTACATCCTGCTCTAATGAGCATTCTGCACACTGTGAGGTCCTCATTACCGAATATTCATTTCACAACCTTGCTTTTAAATATATGGAAGAAATTTTTGCATAATATTTTAGATAATCAGTAACAGAGTATTTTGTTCAGGCATTCATTAATGGTATATTTCTTATATTAGTTTGACTATGAAATTATGATCATATCTCATGTTTTAGATATATATGTGAATATCGACATATGTATGTGTATATGCTTATATTTATAGATATGTGTATATGTTTGCATATGTATATATACATTTATTTGTATTTATCATCTATCTTTGTTTAAGTGTGTGTGTATTGAAACATCAATATATTAAAGAAAATTCCAGCAGGGCAGTAGGGCATGAACATTGAATTTAATTTTTAAAATTTTTATTTTTCAGGAATGTTTGGAATTGATTCAGACATACTCTCTCACTTAAGGAACTTATAGCAGGCATTTGCCAGGTAAGTATTGATTGGTAAGTGGTAAACGTATGGATCTCAGAACTAAAAGTGACTTAAAGATCATCAAGCAAAACTTAGTAATTTTATAAGTTAAACTTGGGGCAAGAAAAATGCAGTTTTTGTTTGTTTGTTTTGTTTTGGATTATTCATTCTGTTTTGTTTTTACATTTGTGTTATGAGCCAATTAATGTGAATAGGATTTTCTGCAATGGCTCTTTAAAGTAATTATTATCAATCCTATTACAAATAAGGAATGTGAGGCAGAGAGAGGTTATTTTGTTTTCAAATTCTCTCAGATATTAAATGACAAAGCCACGATTGAACACACATCTATGCAATTCCATAGTTTATGTGCTTCCTGATAAACAATCTCATGTGGAGAAAATCTTAAAGACTCCGTGCTAACTCACAATCCCAGTAAGACATACAGCTGAGTCTAGAACTTGGAGCTTTTCTACAGCACTGTGTTAACTGCTATCCTAGAAAGATGCTGTTAAGGTAAACTCCTGATGACTTTTATTTTAATAGCTTGAACCAGCTAACATATGCTGCCCATACCTATAGTGGTTTGTGAGTAATAGACATTATTTAGAAATTATGTATATTGTGTTATAATTTCTTGTAACTAAGTTGAAAATCTGACATAATGTAAAATGTTATTGTCAGTTGCAATTTATGTTCTTATTCACATTTTATAATAATGTATAGCTATATTCAACATTTTTCAATAATAATTATTTAACTTGAGTTACTCAAGAAAGATATTTTTTATTTGATTTTTAAATTAAGAAATAATACATACAATAAATTTTAGTGAACATAATGTGGAAGAAATATACTTTGTATGCAGATTCAGAGTACTTGAAAACCAAAAAGGCTCTTTCTCATAGTGCACAGAGATCTGCCCTTATTCATGCAACTGCTTCTGTAAGGAGCACTATTCCTTTACATGCACTGTGGAGAACTTTTTGGGAGAAATAAAAGTGATGCTTTTCAAAATTTCGACCACCAAAGTTTGTTTTATGTTTAAAAGAATATGATTGGTATCATTCTAAAACATATTTTGTTTTGTTTTCAAGAAATGGTGTCTTCAAGAAAATAACATTTACCAGAAATTCTTAGTTTCAATTTTCTAGTCCCACCACTGTCATGAACAGATTTTACTTAATTTCTTTGTGGTCAGTGCCCATGTTGATCCAAAATACTGTGCTAAGTAAAAATTATTGATCCAAATTCTTACTACCTGATCTCAAATGTCCGTATGTTTGGAAACATTCAAATCACAAATGGAAATATTATAATGTGCTTCAAAAAGGTAAGTAGAAGTATGTAAACACCTGTGGATTTCATATATTTATTATGGTTCCTTTGAATAAGAGTCTCTCTGACCCTTAATCAGATGGAATTCATAGGAAAACAGACATAGTAAATTATGAAAAATTAAAATCATCATCGCCACCTATTGCAGTAAATGGAGAAAGCAAATGTAGCCTTGGTTTACAACCAGAAAATATGCTGTCACTATTTAAAAATGGACCCAAACAACACAGGTATCTAAGGCCTTGTTGGTACAGGACTTCCAGGAGTGAGGCTCAGTGACTTGAAGAAGGCCGCAGAGAGCAGAAGCTTTCTCATGCTGTGTGCATTATTCTAAAACTGTGAGGACAATGGACACTGATCTAACATGAGGAAAGAGAAGATCAGCTATGCCTTTGCCCTACAAGTAGAAGAATATGCCTCCAACTGCACTCTATTTTTGCTGTTCTCTACTTTTAGTGTGTATGTGTGTGCACACGCATGCTAGGGATTGAATCCAGGGCCTTATTAATGCTAGGCAAGTGCTCTCTACCACTGAGCTCTGAGTTACACTCCCATATCCTCTCTTTTTCAAAAGTAATATTTAACAATATTTTTTATTTTATTCACATAATCCAGCTATCAATAACTTATGAAGATAGTTTATTACCTAATTGAAAGGTGAAAACTTTTCACTTCATCTAGCTAATCATAAGATCATCAAGAAATAAGGGCTAAAAACCTTTGAAATGAAAACAATAATGAGATTCCACTACAAACTGATTAGAATGGCCAAAATCCATTATGCTAACAACACCAAATGCAGGGTAGTAGGAATTTTGATTCTCTGCTGGCAGGAATGCAAAATAGTGCAGTCACTTTGAAGGACTATTTAGCAGTTCTTATAAAACCAGACTCTTATCATACGAATCAGCAATCACATTCCTTAGTATTTACCAAAGGAATTGAAAACTGATGTCCATACAAAAACCTGCACATGCATGCTTATGGTAACCATATTCATAATTATCAAAATTTGGAAGCAAACAAAATGTTCTTCAGTAAGTGAGTTGGAAAAGAAATAGTGTACATCTAAACAATAGAATATTACTCAGACTAAAAAGAAATGAGCTTTCAAGCCATGAAAAGACATGGAGGAAACTTAAGCGCATTTTACTGAAAAAAGTACAGACCAGATGATTTCAACAATATGACATCCTGAAAAGGCAAAGCTATGGGGACAGCAAAAAGACCAGTGATGGCCAGGAAATGGGAGGAGAGGGAGATGAAAAGATGGACCTTGGAGGATTCCGAAGACAGTGAAAGTACTCTGTATGATACTATCATGGTGGATAGAGGTCATCATAAGTTAGGCATAACTCACAGAATGTACAGCCTCCAAAAGGATCCCTAATGTAGACTGTGGACTCTAGATGATAATAACATGTCAGGATAGATTCATCAATTGTAACAAATGTATCTCTCTATTGAAGATACTGATAACGGAGGAAGCGAAGTATGTGTGGGAATGGGGCATATGGGAAATCTCTATACCTTTCATTTAATTTGGTGTGAACATAAAATTTGTTTAAAAAATAGATTCTACTAATACAAACATTTTTAATTGAACTTGTTTTCTGATCCCAAAACAGGTTCTGACAATAATTATTCCCATATTAATGACCACGATTTTATGGAAACTATTACAAAGTTCTGTTAAGTTGTGTTTCACAATATTTTAAATTAGTCACATTTATTGAAGGGAATGAAATTAAATGCAGAGATCTAGGCACATTGTTTGAGTTAGTTTTTGTAACTTCTTTTATAATGGCCTATTTCTAGTATTAAATTAAGGAAGTTAATTCATGTCCCTTAAGGTCAAGAATTTCAAATAAGTCCTTATGAGTAAAGTTGCCTTCCCAACTTTGTTTCCATGTCATTCAATATGAAGAGATATCAGATGTTACTGAGGTTGCTCTCAGAAGAGCTTTAGGACACTTATTACATATCCATCTTTCCAAAGACAAAAATCCATTTCATTGTGCATGAGAAGGACATTAGTCCTTCACAAAATGATCCTGTGTATATTGGAAGCTTTTTGAGGTACTTTTTCTCTCCTGCCTCACACACACCTGTCTTGAATCAGAAAATATTTTGGTTCAACTTCCTCTGACAAGTTTTTTCCTGTTAGAAAACCTGTCAGAACAGTATCCTGCTGTTCCTTGCAGAGTATTTTCCTCAGCCCTCTCCAATTTCTCCTTCTTAAACTATCCCTGCTCTTTTCTTTATTGCATCCAAGAGTAGCTATGAGACACAACTAGAGGTAACAGGCTCATTTATTTCCCAAACCTTTACAAAAATGCTTTGGAGTACATGTAGGGTCATGTGCAACATCATGTAGATTCATTTAGCCAACAATTAACTGAGTACCTACTCCATGCCATGGTCATGGAATTACGCATTAAAGTACTGCTCTTTCAAGGAGCTGATAATGCAGTGAACTACTTTGCACACATTTAATTATACTTTTTATAGAAAACATCCTGTTTTTCCAAACTGTATTGCTTTCTGTGGTTGTTTGAAAGTTTCCAAATAGAATTTAGCTAATATGATTAAGATCAGTAGGCTTATTGCTGCCTTTCTTGTGTATTCACACACTCAACTTCATATTGGGCTGGGTGTGGTGGTGCACGCTTGTAATCCCAGTACTTGGGAGGTGGAGACTGGAGGATCCAGGTTTGCGCCAGCCTCAGCTACTTAGTGAGGCCCTCCACAACTTCGTGAGAACCGGTTTCAAAATAAAGTGTAAAAAATAGGGCTGGGTGTGTAGCTCAGAGGTAGAACAACCCTGGGTTCAATCCCTGGTACTGCAAAAAAAATTCATATAATAATAATAGGAATAGTAATGTTTACAGCATGTATATTATGAGCAGTGTCATAAGATATTCCTGAGTGTACCAAACAGGTTATAAAAATATCTCATTCATCATTCTTAGTAAGAAAAATCATGGAAAGACCTACAAAAAGCTATGTGACTTGGGAAAACTTACACAGCTAGTAACATAGCTAGGAGCGAGAATCCAAACTCAGATGTCTCTGCCTCTCTGCTCATACTATCCTGACACATTAATTACCCATTGTACTAAATTAAATAACATACACCTTTGTAAACTTTATTCTCGTCCACTAAAAAAAAACCCTCCTTTTCTACTATTTTTAAAGTTATTTTTATCTTCTGTGCTTCCTAATTCCTTAATGTCCAGTTCATTTAAGTGAGCAATAAATCAATCCAACAAACAAAATAAAAAGATAAGAAATGGAGGAAGGATCTCAAGTGTCAGCTATGTTTTGTTGTTGTATTTTGTTGGTAACTCAATAGTCTTCTCATGTATATATTTTAAAACCCTGGTTACCCTTGAGAGACTAAGACCTAGTGACCTCTATCCTCTATCCTGTCAACAATGTCTTCTGTGATTTGGGGTATGAGACTATACTAGAATGCCTTAGTTTCACCCTAAAATCAAAAGTTAAAAATACATCATAAGAAATATTTATCAATTTATCATTTCTTGTCAAATAATTGGAGAAATTCGAGCAAAATGTAATAAATAAATGGAAACTTTAATAATATAAAAATGAGGAAGTGCTATATATTACTGGATAACTTGTTCTTTTGAACACTTTCTGGAATAATGAAATTCCTCATTAGCAAGAGTTATTTCTTTGGAGTAATTTGGATAGTTTTATGCACTATATGAATCTATAGTAAGTATATTATACTTTACGTATCTACCATGGTGATATGTGGTAAAGAAAAAGATTGCATTCTATTTGAGATACAAATATTGTATATATGTACAAAACTTTAAAATAATTGTGATAGTTAATCTAAGTTGTCAACTTGACCTGATCATGACACACCCAAGATTATGTGATTTTGGGTGTGTAACAGCAGATTAAAGAGAAAGCCCTGCCCTGAATGTAGGCAGCAGGATTCTGATAGGTGCGGACTTAGATAAAGAGGGAGAAGCCATGTAGAGAGTGTGCGACTCATTCCAAGGAAAGCGCATCTGCTCTCGCCTGAGATCGTCAGCTGCCGGCTCCGCCTTTCTCCGAAGAGCTCGATCTTCTCGGCCTCCTGCTCTTGGAACTGAAACTCCACCATCGTTTCTCCGAAGAAGCTTTCTGATCTTCACGTCTTGGACTGGGACTGAATTAGTGGTTGCTCCAATCCTGAGACTCTAGCTCTTAGACCGTTCGACCAGCTACTGGTTCCTCTGACCCCTCCACGTGCAGTCAGAACCTGGGACTACATTGCTGCAAACTGTAAGCCATCTGATAAATCCCTTTTTTTAAAAATATACTCATTCTGTGTATTCTGTTAATCTAGAGAACCCTGTCCAATACAATAATTATCTCTAGTTTTACATGTTCATGATTAAAATTCTATTAACTCTTTTTCCCTGGTGCTGGAGATCAAATGCAGGACCTCGTGCATCCCAGGTGAGTGATCTAACACTGAGCTCCATCCCACCTAAATAAATTTTTTTTCAAAAATAAAGAAAGCAATGTCACCATTTCCTAAGAAGTTTCAATTTTTTGTGTGTGTGGAAATGGGGATGGAACAAAGGGGTGTTCTACCACTGAACTCCACCCTTAGCCCTCTCTTATTTTTTATATTGAAACAGGGCCGGTCTAAGTTAGAAACACTGGCCTTGAAACTGTAACCCTCCTGTCTCAGCCTCCCAAATACTGGAATTACAGGTGTATGTACCATGCCCGGCTGAGAAGTTTTAATTTTTAAACATTTTATGAATGTTTTGACAAAAATAACTAAGAGACAATATACTGGACTGTAATTATCACTGCACTAGATAAGGTAAACATGTACAGCAAGAAGAAATATTACATTGTGGAATCAGAACACATGGAATTCGTTTTTCCTGTTTTTGCCACATCAAAATGTAGTTCAGAGTCATAGGGACATGCATGCACACAGCTTCCCCCTGGCTCCTTCCCCACTCCCTCTTCTTCCCCATACATGATATTGAGATTGGCATTGGCAATTTCACATATGTACATAACATCAATAGAAGTGTTTCCTTCATTCATTCTCCCTCCCCAGCACTACCACCCTCCCCTAGACCTTCTCCATTCTCCACTGGGTTTCTCCTCCATTATCTAAAGTCCCTCTTGTATCCTGATTACTCCCTAGCTTCTACATATGAGAGAAAACATAAGACCTTTCACTTTCTGTGACTGGCTAATCTCACTTAACATAATGTTCTCCAGGTCCATCCATTCATTATTTCTATTTATAAGTCATGAAATTCTTGCCATATCACTTATATTTTTGAATAAAAACTATTGTATACACTCTCTATCTCTTGTTATTTCCTTGTATTAGAAGAGAGCTTCTGTGTCGGAGACTTTATTAGGCATCTTATACACATCGGTCCTCACTTTGTGTTCCTACATGTGTCTCTTTCTCTTTAAAAGGTATTCATATTGATGCCTATGTGTACTTTCCTTTCTACATTGAAAATTGAGGATGTCAAAGATGGAAAATATGTGTGTACCAGTTCTAAAAATTCCATTTTAGCCATAGCCACATGATGCTCTCCATCTAAAGCTGTTTTGCCAAGCAAACATTTTTTTTGAGGTGTGGATATAATTCAGCATATTTAAAAAATAAGTAAACAGCTGATAAATGGCAGATCTAAGATTTAACCCAAGTCCCAGTGATTCCAAAGCATTTGTTCTTTCAGTTTCAATATGTTGCCTTCTCATTTGGGTGGAATATATATATATATATATATATATATATTACACTTTTCCTTAATGAAAAAACTTAACTTCAATAGTGGAAAGTATTTTCCTCAGTCTTTTCTGTTAAATCACTGGTTCTCAATGCTGGCAGCACATTAAAATAATCTAGGAAGTGTTAAAAATATTAATACTTGGGCCTACTTCTAGAGTTTTTTTATATATATTCATTTATTGGTGCATTGTAATTATACATTTGATAAGTGTCAGGGTAGCAGAATCATACATGCACACATTGCTCATTCAGCCCTCCCTCACATCCCACCCCACTCCCTCCCCCTCATGCTTTGCATAGTGATTGAGTCTTATAAGTTTGTATATATAAATATCATGTACTCTAGTGTGTTTCCCGCTACCCCCCCAACTCCCCCAGTTAGGTCATCTTCTTTGTTCATCTAAAGTTTTCTTCTTCTTTGTCTGGAATCCCAAGTCCCATTCTATCTAGCTTCCACATATTAGGGAGAACATCTGACTTTTCACTCTTTGTGACTGACTAATCTCACGTAGCATAATGTTCGCTAGTTCTCTCCATTTCCCTGCAAATAATATAATTTTATTCTTCTTTATGGCTGCATAAATTCCATTGTGTACATATCCCATAGTCTTGTAATCCATTCATCTGTTGATGGACACCTTGGCTAGTTCTAAAGTTTGGCAATTGTGAATTGTGCAGCTATAAACATAGATACACATGCATTAGTCTGGTAGTTTGGTTTCTGATCTTTTGGTAGATGCCTAGAAGTGGTATTGCTGGGTCATATTGTAGGTTCATTCCCATTCTTCTGAGGATTCTCCACACTGTTTTCCAAAGCGATTGCTCTAATTTGCAATCCCACCAGCAGTGAAGTAGAGTTCCTACTTCTCCACATCCTCGCCAGCATTTGTTGTTGTTTGTGTTTTTAATGATTGCCATTCTAATTGGGGTTAGGTGAAATCTCAGGGTAGTTTTGATTTGCATCTCCCTGACTGCTAATGATGTTGGACATTTTTTCATACATTTATTGGCCATTTGTAGTTCTTCTTCTGTGAAGTGTCTATTTAGTTCACTTGCCCATTTTTTAATTGGGTTATTTGTTTTCTGAGTGGTGATTTTTTTTTAAGTTCTCTGTATATTCTAGATATTAGTCCTCTATCAGAGGAGTAGCTGGCAAAAATCTTCTCCCATTCTGTTGGTTCTGTTGAGGATCTTGAATGTTTCCTTTGCTGCACAAAAGCTCTTCAGTTTAATGTAATGTATTGATCCTCATTTTAATTGCCTGTGCCTTTGGGGTCTTGTTGAGGAAGTCTTTACCTGTGCCTATGTGTTGAAGTGTTGGATCTATGCCCTCTTTGAGTAGCTGCAAGGTCTCAGGTCTGATTTCTAGGTCTTTGATCCATCTTGAGTTGACTCTTCTACAAGGTGAGAAGGTGGGGTTTATTTCTATTTTTCTGCATATGGTTAGCCAGTTTTGCCAGCACCATTTGTTGAAGAGGCTATCTTTTTTCCACTGGATTTTTTAGCCCCTTTGTCATCTATCAATTGGCTGTAGGTATGTGGATTAGTTCTGGAGTCTTCTATTCTGCTCCATTGGTCTGTCTGCTTTTGTGCCAGTACCATGCTCTTTTTATTACTATGGCTTTGTAGTATAGTTTGAAGTTAGGTATTGTGATGCCTCCTGCGTGGTTCTTGTTGCTGAGAAATACTTTGGCTATTCTGGGTTTTTTGCTGTTCCAAATGAATTTAAGGACAGATTTTTCTATGTCAGTGAAGAATGACTTTGGTAATGTAATGGGTATTGCATTGAATCTGTAGAGCACTTTTGGAAGAATGGCCATTTTGATATTTATTCTGCCTACCCAAGAGCATGGGAGATCTTTCCATCTTCTAAGATCTTCTTCAATTTCTTTTTTCAATATTTAAAATTTTCCTTGTAGAGGTCTTTTACCTCCTTGGTTAGGTTTATTCCCAAGTATTTTATTGTTTTGGGGGATATCGTGAGTGGAAATGTCTTCTGGATTTCTTTTTCAGTGGATTTATGGTTGGCATACAGAAAAGCTTCTGATTTTTTAAGATTGATTTTGTATCCAGTTTGTTGAATTTGTTTATCAGTTCTATAAGCCTTTTGGTTGAGTTTTTTGGACCTTCTTAGTATAATATCATGTCATCTGCAAATAGAGATAGTTTCAGCTCCTCTTTTCCTATTTGTACTCCTTTTATTTCCTTCTCTTGCCTTATTGTTCTGGGTAGATTCTCAAGTACTATATTGAAAAGGAGTGGTGACAGCGGACATCCTTGTCTTGTTCCTGTTTTTTAAGGGGAACTCTTGAAGTTTTTCCCCATTCAGTATGATGTTTGCTGTGGGCCTATTGTATATTGCCTTTATGATGTTGAGTTATGCTCCTTCTATTCTGATTTCTGCAGTGTTTTTACCATGAATGGGTGTTGGATTTTGTCAAATGGTTTTTCAGCATCTATTGAAATGATAATGTGATTTTTGTCTTTAGTTCTGTTACATGGATTGTTTTACGTATGTTGAACCAGCCTTGCATCCCTAGGATAAACCCAACTTGGTCATGGTGTATCACTTTTTTTATATGGTTTTGAATGCATGTTGCTTGTATTTTGTTTAGAAGTTTTGCATCTAAGTTCATCAATGATATGGGCCTGTAGTTTTCTTTCCTTGAGCTGTCTCTATTTGGTTTTGGTATTAATGTGATATTGGCTTCATAGAATGTATTTGGGAGAGTCCTGTTTCTTTCTATTTCATAGAATAAACTGAGGAATATTGGGATTAGCTCTTCTATAAAGGTTTTACAGAATTCACCTGACCTGGGCTTTTCTTTGAGGGTAAGCTCTTTATTGCTGCTCCTATCTCTTTGATTGTTATTGGTTGGTTTAATTTTTCTATATCTTCTTGATTCAATTTGGGAGGGTTGTATGGTCTAGAAATTTGTCAATTTTTTCTAGGTTTTCCATTTTATTTGGGTATATCTTTTCAAACTAATTTCTGATAATCCTCTGTATTCCCGCACTGTCGGTGGTGATATTTCCTTTTTCATCTCTTATTTTGGTAATTTGGGTTGATTCTCTCTTTCTTTTGGTTAGGTTGGCTAGTGGTTTATCTATCTTGCGTATTTCTTCAAGAAACCCGCTTTTGGTTTTGTTGTGTTTTATTCTCTACTTCATTGATTTCTGCTCTAATTTTAATAATTTCCTGTCTTCTACTGGCTTTGGGGTTAGACTGTTTCTGCTTTTCAAGGGCTTTGAGGTGTGTTATTAGGTTTTTTATTTGGTGCTTTTCAGTTCTACTTATGTGGGCACTCAGTGCTATGAATTTTCCTCTTAATACTGCTTTCAACATGTCCCAGCAATTTTTATATTTTGTTTTCCTATTTTCATTTGTTTCTAGGAATTTCTTAATTTCTTCCCTTATTTCCTCTATGACCCATTCTTCATTCAGCAGTGTGGATTTCAATCTCCACATGTTTATGAGATTTCTTTGTGTCCTCTTGAAGTTGATTTCCAGTTTCATTCCATTATGGTCTGAAAAGACATAGAGGATTATGTCACATTTCTTGAATTTTCTAGTACTTGCTTTGTGGCCTAGGATATGGTCTATTTTAGAGAAGGTTCCATGAGCAGCTGAAAAAAATGTGAATTTGGCTGTGTCTAGTAGGTCTTTTTGACCTATGGTGTTCCTTAGGTCTGAGGCATCTTTACTGACTTTTTTGTCTTGAAGACCGATCAAGCGGTGTGAGAGGAGTGTTGAAGTCTCCAAATATTATTGTATGAGGATCTATATGTGACTTAAAGTCACGAAGTATTTGTTTTATGAAAGTGGTTGCACTTATATTTGGGGCATAAATGTTGACTATCATTATATCATCTTCCTGGATTGTTCCTTTTACCAGTAAAAAGTGACCTTCTTTGTCTCTTCTGATAAGTTTAAGCTTGAAGTCTAATTTGTCTAATATCATAGTTGCTACTCATGCTTGTCTTCATGTTCCACTAGCGTGGACTACCTTGCTCCAGCCTTTTACTTTTAGTTTGTGAGTGTCTTTACTTGTAAGGTGTGTTTCTTGTAAGAAGCATATACATGGATTAAGATTTTTAATCCATTTTGCTACCTTATGTCTTTTGACTGGTGAATTGAATCCATTTATATTCAGCGTGGCTATTGAGAGATGATTCTTAATTCCTAGCATTTTCAGTTTTGACTTCTGTTTGAGGTAGTGTTTTTTTTTTCCTTTTCTTAGTTGTCTGTTTGATGGAAGTTATTGTTTCTTTGGTTCTGGTGTTTATTTATTATCTCTTTTTTATCATTAATCTCTTTGAGTATTTTCTCTAATGCTGGTTTGCAGACATAAATTCTTTCAGCTTCTGTTAGTTGTGGAAGGTTTTTATTTTCCCATCAAACTTTATAGATATCTTTACTGGGTAGGAAAATCTTGGTTGGAAGTTGTTTTCTTTCAGAGTTTGGAATATGTCACTGCAGGCCCTCCTGCCTTTCATAACGTGGTTTGGAAGGTCAGGGGTGATTCTTATTGGTTTGTCTCTGTATGTTACTTGTTTTTTTTCTCTGTTTGCCTTTAGGGTTCTCTCCTTGGCCTCTACGTTAGTCAATTTGACTAATATGTGACGTGGTAAACCTCTTCTCTTATCTTGTCTATTAAGGGTTCTATATGTTTCTCATACCTGGGTGTCGACCTACCTTTCCATGTTTGGGAAATTTTCCAATATTACTTCTCTGAAAAGATTATTCCTTTGGTTTCAGCTTCTATTCCCTCTTTTATGCCTATTATTCTTAGGTTTGCTCTTTTCAAATTGGCCAAGATCTCTTCAATGTCCAATTCATGCTGTCAAATTATTTTTTCTATATTATATACAATGTGCTCACTTTTGGAGTAGTCATCTTCTAAGAGTGAGATTCTGTTTTCCATGTGGACTAGTCTACTGTTAATAGTTTGTATTGATGCCTTCATTTCAATTATTGCATCCTTCACTTCCTTCAGAGCCTCTATTTGATTTCTATTTTGGGTGTCAGATTCTTTGCTTATTTGATCCTTCATTTATTCAGGCTCTCTCTGAATTCTTTTCAGTAATCATGTATCATTTTTACAACTAAAGTTCTGAATTTTCCTTCTGGCAATCTCTGCATTTCTGTGGTGATGGGTTCTATTATTGTGGAGTGTGGGAGCTCATTGTTTCTTTGTTGTTTCTCCTTCCCATCATTTCAGGTTTCTGAAGTTTATCTTTGTTGCTTTTGGTATCTCTCTCTCACTCTGTAGGTTTGCTATGTCTAATCACTCTCCCTGTATAGTAACCTCTTCTGGATGTAGATATTTATTACTAGGTGTGCCTTAAAGATGACTAAACTCTATTGTATGGTTATTCTTAGCTCTCTGCTGTGTGTTTATCACCCTTTAATACGTTCTTTGATATCTGTGTCCCATATCACCCCACTGTTGTTCTGCCAGTAGATTGTTGGTACTGTGCTGCAATTACTCTAGGGTTTCTTCTGTCCACTGCAATGGTGTTGTTGATGAGTTCCAGGTGTTGAGGTCCGTGGACCTGTCTGTCACCTCTGTAATAAGGGGTAGACTCAGAAATGTGGGTAGGTCAGTTTGTACCCTGTGCATTTTAAACTTCAATGTGCGGACTGCTGATTGGTTCCGTTTGTCAGTGGTAGTTAGTTTGTCTTTGGTGTCTGACAGTCTTTTCTGGTGGTTCACCTATTTGACTTGTGCACAGGTGAAGAGCACTGGCACTCTCTGCTTCCTGAGTCCCTCTGTCTCTGCCTGTTTGGGCAGAGACCCCCTTGGGCTGGCCTAGGTGCAGGTGGAGGAAGGCTCACCCTCTTCACTGCCTGTGTCCCCTTTCTCTCTGCCTGGGCACAGGTGGGGGACACTGGCACTCTCCACACATTAGGCCAAGTCCCTCTGGCTGGACTGGGCGCAGCTGGGAGAAGGCTCACCCTCTTCGCTGCCTGTGTCTCTTTTTCTCTCTGCCTGGGCACAGGTGGGGGACACCGCCACTCTCTGCATGTTAGGCTGAGTCACTCAATCTGGCTTGGGCACAGGTGGGGGAGGGCTCACCGTCTTCGTTGCCTATGTCCCTCTTTCTCTCTGCCTGGGCACAGGTGGGGGACACCGGTACTCTCCACATGTTAGGCTGAGTCCCTCTCAGGCTGGCCTGGGCACAGGTGGGGGAAGGCTCACACTTTTTGCTGCCTGAGAACACATGGAATTTTAACAAGACTTTTTCTTGAATTCAGTATTCTTTGAAATCATATTAAGAGAAAGAGAAAATATCCTGACACTTAAAAAGTGTCAAAAATAGTTTAGTACAGTGAATTAATGCAGGATTAGACAGCCTTTGGAGACATCAGATTGATGATTTTTCTTAGTGTATCAAACAATGCATATTCTGTAGGATTAGTACTTGGCTGGTATGCACAGGTTAAACATTCAAGAAAATCTCACCACCTCTGTCAATACACTAATCGTGAAGTGGAAATGAGATCCAATATAACATTCTCCAAGAGAAAATAAAATGTCAAAAGCAGTAGGTTAGGAGAGAAACAGAGTTGGAGGTGGGGAAGAGGGAGGGCACCTTGTGTTTCATTAAGTCTCTGACAAAATATATCTAAAATCTACCAGCTATTCAAAGCAGATATTTGAAATCAAAGAAATGGAACAGAAAATCATCACCCTAGCAATTCAAATTCTGGAGTATTCTCAAAGCTTTATTTTCCCTCTTTTCTTTGCCATAAAATGTCCCCCAAATCCATATCCCTACAGCAGGATTCAAGTTGGTTTTCTCAATGTATGTGAACAGAAGCCCTAAATATTAGTGTTAGACTTCAGCTGCGACTAAATCATAACCAGAGTTTAATGGAATAGCCCCCATGAAAAAACTAGGCTTAAATCTTTATCACATAGAAGAGATAAGGATAGAAGGGAGACAAGGGATTACCACTTTGTATGTCATAAAAATAAACGGATATCTAAGAAGAGCAATGAAAAGGAATCCAAAAGAGTTTATTCAAGTTGTCTCATTCAACATTCTTACTGCTATAATCCAAGACAACTGACCACACAATTTAGAAGGAGGAGGATTTTTTTTGTGGTACCGGGGATTGAACGCAGGGGCGTTCTACCTCCGCGCTACGCCCCCGGCCCTATTTTTTATACTTTATTTTGAAACCTGGTCTCACGAAGTTGTGGAGAGCTCACTAAGGAGAGAAAGAGAGAGAGAGAGAGAGAGAGAGAGCTGAGGCTGGCTGCGAACCCGGATCCTCTGGTCTCCGCCTCCCAAAGTACTGGGATTACAAGCGTGCGCCACCACGCCCGGCGCAGGAAGATTTCTTTCCTTGGTTTTTTTAGCTCTCAGAGTTTCAGTCCATGTCAGGCTGGGTTACATCTGTGGAGCTCAGGGCATGGTAGTGGGAAGTAAAGAGGAAGGCCTCTGCTCTCACATAATGGAGACTGGAAGCAAAAGGGAGCAAGCAAACAAGGGAATTCAATGACAAAAGCACAGCCCCTAAGAACACCCCCCCCAGGGCCCCACTTTCTTCATCCATACCCCACCTGCCTAGGTTACTGCCCAGTAAATCCACTAGAATGGATTTTCCCTCATGACTTAATTGCATCAACTCTAGACATTAACACATGAGCTCTTCAGGATGCATTCTATATAAAACCAAAACAAGAGTTAATAAGGAATAATTGATAGGAAATGATGATTTGGTAGAGACTATAATTGACACTCTTAAACCAGGTACAGAGCATAATGTTCTGTTCATTCAGCTGTACCAGAGCAGTTTTGTGTTGGAATTAAATGCTGTCTACAGTCTTGAATTATTCAGATATTGGCTGGCTTGTCATAATATTTAAGGACTTCACAGTATGCTATGACATGAATAATGTTTATATAAATAAAGAAATAAATACAATGAGTTGATCTTTTTGATTATAATCTTACCACTGAACAAAAGTTGACTGATGATAAATCACTACAAAAAATCAAACAGTATGTGTTTGGGGGGTAGCAGTGTAAACCACTAAAAAAGAGTCCAAATAATACTACTTATTACTCAGGTGAAAACAATCAAACAATTTAAAGAAAGAAATTGAAGTTATAAGAACTGTGTGAGAAGAAAACATTGTGCAATTATAATCAACTCTATATATTCTGTGATTATCCATTTAGCAGATACTAGAACCAAGAATTCAGACATGATTTTCCCCTAGCCATACTAAGCAATTGGTAAAACTTACCAGCTCTCCCCTTCTTGCCACCATTCATCCCCAAAGAAGAAAGAAAATAAAGCAACCTTGCA
Source organism: Glis glis (assembly GCA_004027185.1). Lineage (NCBI taxonomy): Eukaryota > Metazoa > Chordata > Mammalia > Rodentia > Gliridae > Glis > Glis glis. Next base: position 13,548 of record PVJS01014938.1, on the reverse strand, counting down.
GACTCTCCACAAAAATAACACAAGAATGTAGGACTCAGCTACTATTTTAATAATAGGGTAATTTTTTTTTACATTTTTACTGATAAATTGTAATCCTACATCACGATGAAGTTCAGAATGATAGAGACATACATGCACACAGCACTTGGTGAGCTTCTCCCCAGCACCCACCCTTCCCTGTGCACAATATCGAGATTGGCATTGATAATTTTGTATATGTACATCATGTCAATTGAAGTGTTCCCTCCATCAAAACACTCCTATGTAAATATTGTGTGACTTAAACATTTCTATGTATGAAAATCATTTTGCTACATGATACTCATATTAAGAAGATAAGCATCTGCAATTAGCTGTTCTTACTTTTGAAATATTATTTAAGGTAGCCAGGCATGGTGGCTCACTCTTGTAATCCCAGTTCTTGGGAGGCTGAGTCAGGAGGATCCCAGTTTCACAGACAGCCTCAGCTAATTAGTGAGGCCCTCTGCAACTTAATGAGACCCTGTATCAAAATAAAGAATAAAAAAATAGGGCTGGGGGTGTAGCTCAGATGTAGAATGCCCCTGGGTTCAATCCCCAGTACTGCAAAAAATAAAAATTATTAAAGTAAAATTCACATAACATAAAATAATCCATTTTAAAGTGAACATTTTAAATCCATTTTAAAGTGAACTGGGTGTGGTGACACAGGTCTGTAATCCTGTACTTGGGAGGCTGAGACAGGAGGATCACAGGTTGGAGACCAGTCTCAGCAATTTAGCAAGACCCTCACCAACTTAGTGAAATCCTGTTTCAAAAAAAATAAATAAATAGGGCTGGATGTGTAGTTCAGAGGTATAATGCCTCTGGGTTAAATCCCTAGCACCACACACACACACACACACACACACACACACACACAATAATAAAGTGGCATTTATATATTTGCAATTTTATGCAACCACCACCTCTCTCATTGCATAACATTTTCATTGGTGGTTTCTCCCTATTCTGTCTTGATGGATTTACCTTTTTGGGATATTTTATATAAATGAAATCATATAATCTATGACCATTTGTGTCTGGCTTTTTTCACTTGGCACATGATTTGGAGGTTCATCCATGTTAATTCCTATACTGGTAATTCACTTACAGTATTGCACATATTGGCCTTTGATTTATTTTTATGTCTGAATGATACTCTATTATATGTATATACCACAATTTGTTTATTCATTTATTGCTTGATGAATATATATATGTTTTTTACCTATAGAACCTTGTGAACAGTGCTGCTATGAAATATGTGAACATATCTGCAAAATTGTTTGAAATACTTTTGAGAACGTACCTAGCAGTGGAATTTCAGGGTCACACATCATTTCTACATTTGACTTATAAACAATAGAATTTTTTTTCTCACAGTTCTAATAGCTAGGGAATTCCAAGATATAAGTTCCACATGATTTAGTGTATGGTGAGGATCCACTTCTTGGTTCATAAATATCCATCTTCCCACTATGTCCTGACACAGTGGAAGGCAAAAGGGAGCTCTGTCCAGGATTTCTTTTATAAGGGCACTGATTCTTTTCATGACAGCTCCATCCTCCAGATCTAATGATCCACCAAAGGCCCCCCTCCTGATACTATCACATTAAGGTTAAGTTCTAAACATATGAATTATGGGGGACACAAAAATGTAGTCCATAACAATGCCCTTTATCATGCTAAGGATATTGTATTTTATTCCTAATTTTCTGAGAGGTTATCAGTAAAGGATGTTGGGCTTTGTCAAAAAAAATTTTAGAAGATGTTTAGGGAAATATATTTTTTAAATTAAGTAATAAAAACTCTGAAAACTGCAAAGATAATCTACTTTTTGCAATTTATAAAGAAAGGAAAGAAGCTGGGCATGGTGGTACATGCTTGTAATCCCAGTACTTGGGAGGTGGAGATAGAGGATCCGGGTTCATGGCCAGCCTCAGCTACTTGGTGATGCCCTCTGCAACTTCGTGAGACCTGGTTTCAAAATAAAATATAAAAAATAGGGCCAGGGGTGTAGCTTGGAGGTAGAACCCCCAACCCCAGGTTCAATCCCTGGTACTGAAAAATAAAAAGAAAGGAAAGAATAGCATAGAAAAAAGAATGGATAAGTTAGTTTAAACCCTGAGAAGATACTAGAATAAATCATCTAATAATCAAATTACAGTCATCTAGCAGAATATAAGATACTAGATATGAAATTGCACAAACTTAGGAAGAAGAAATAAAATCCAGATAAATTTTTCTATGAAGATGAGATAAACATTAGATAACTTAGGAAGAAGAAATAAAATCCAGATAAATTTTTCTATGAAGATGAGATAAACATTAGATAATCTTATATTTTAATAATACTTTCTTACTTTATTGTATTGCATTGCCATCTATAAGCCAGAACCAAATAGTAACAGATTGAAAAAGAATTGTAATGTTGAAAATAGATATCAAATTTTATGTATCACTAGTACAGAAGAGAAACACTGCTTTGTTATCCATTAGATAAAATATATGTATATAACTCCTAGTTTGTAAATAAGGCTTATATAATCATTTTGTTACAAGCTTTTATGTAAAGATATTTTTGTCTTGAATGAATACTTGATGTGTTGGTTTTCTATTTCACTACAGCAAATTACCACAAACTGAATGCCTAAATAAATGACAACACTCATTTATTATCTCGTAGCATTTATAGTTCAAGATCCCAGGCACAGTGTCTTTCAGCTGGTTTCTCTGCTTAGGGTCTCACAAGGCTGAAATCAAGGTGACATCAGGACAGTGTGGTTTATGGGATGCTTATGGGACAAATATCTACTTCCAGACACATTCAGAATATTGGCAGAATTTAGTTCGTTCTCACACTTTTCACGTGACCCTCTCCATTTTCAAACCAGCAGGGTATTTGAGTCCTTCTCATGGTTTGAGTCTCTCTGATTTCCTCTTCTTCTCTTAGCCAGAAAAAAGCTATGCTGTAAGAGCTCATGTGATTATACCTTCCCCCCTAATAATTCAGAAGCATACCCCTACTTTAAAAGTAAACTAATTACTGAACTTAATTACATCTGCAAAGTCCCATTTGCTGTGTAAATTATCATTAAGGAGTAAAACACCCATGTAACTTCCTATACTGACCCATGATAATGGTATGGATAAAATCATTTTAAAATAGAAATAAACCAAAAGAAAAAAAAAGCAACACTAGACATTTGTCTTCTGTCTTGTATAGTTTTTATTAAGTGATCTTCTATAATTCTTTTTGCTCTTCTTAATCTCATGTGACTTTTTACCTTATGAATGTTTCTATGGTTTTCCTCTTTATTCCTGCATTAACTTGCAACACTATCAGCTTAACAATCATGTACTTTTATTGTTGCTATTGTATTTTATTTTTTTATTTTTTGCCATGCTGGGGCTTGAACCCAGGGCCTTGGCATATGCTAGACAAGAGTTCTACAACAGAGCTATTTCTCAACCCATCTTTTTAGTGGTTGTTTCTGTTTGCTTTGGTTTGGTTTAGGTTTTCCTCCTGTTTGCTATTTTCTGAAATTGAATTATTTTACTTAATGTCATTATTATTTGGGGAAATCCCTGGCCATTATAGTTTCAAATATTTCCTTTGTCTTCTTATTTCTCTCTTCTGAAATGCCACTTAGGCTTATGTTCATATTTGACATAATTCTACATTCCTCGATGTCCTGCTGTCTTTTTGTTGTTTTCTTTTTCTTCTCATTCTTACTTGTATAATTGCTACTAACCTATTTATAATTTCATCAATTCTTTGCTCAAATCTTTGTTTAATTTAATGAAAATCCATCAATATTACATTTCATCTTTTACTGTGTTTTTACTTTAATTATAACATTTTTCTCATTCTTAATTTTTTCTTTAATGCTGAAATCTGCCATCTTTCATGCATATTTTCCTCTTTTTATTTTTGTTTTGGAGCCTTTAACATACCAATCAGAGGGTTTTTCCTTCTTTTTCAATTTCTTAACTTAAGATTTCACCATCTGGGTTATTTCTGAGTCCTGTTGACCACTTTGTTTCTTTTTTCTTTGTTTTCTTTCCTATAACTCCTAATTTTAATTTTATGACAGATGTATAATCTGTAGAACAACAGAGACTGAAGGAAAGATTATTTGTGACTGGAATTTGGCATGCTTTTTTTTTCCTGCTGGGAAAGGCAGGGGGTAGGCGTAAGTCAGGAATTGAATTCTCGATAAGGTTTTTGCTGTATATACTTTTAGGGCTTTGATTACCATGAGGCTTTAAAAATCTTTAGCAACTTAACATGATAATGAACAGAAATTAAAAAGAAAATATACTAATGAGAAACTTTGCTAATGAGAAACTTTTGCAATCTATTCTTCCTTACAGTTTGAATTTTTGCTATTACATTTTATATCTTCCTGTATTGTCTATTAATACATTAATGCAGTTATTATTTTTTAATTGTGTGGTTTTAGTTTTTACCTAAAATATGTATGGTTTATGAACCATACTTACAATATTAAAGCATTCTGAATTTGCCTGTATATATACTCATATTGGTAAGTTTTATATCTTTCCATGTTTTCAAGTTACTCATTAATGTCTCTTTCAGCTTGAAGTCCTTTTTGTATCTCTTGTAGGACAGATCTGTTGGAGATCTGATATTTCCTTCGGTACTGTGAAAATCTCATACCATTCTCTCCAGCCTGTATGGTTTCTGCTGAGAATTCTGCTGTTGGGAAATTATACACTCCTGCATGTTGATTCTTTTATCTTGCAGTCTTGAGAATATTCTCTATGTCTTTCACTTCTGAGAGCTTCATTATAAGATTTCAGAGTAAAATTGGCTGAGTTAAATCTGATTGGTGACCTTTCACCTTCTTGTACCTGAGTATTTTTATCTTTTTCTTCTTTGGGGAAGTTTTCTGTTATTTTTTGAATGAATTTTCTACTCCTTTGGTATTTTCAAGTCCTTCTTGAATACCAATGACGAAATTTCTGGCCTTTTAATGTTGTCCCAAAATTCTGGTCAGTAGGCTTTTTAAATTCCTCTTCATTCTTTTATCTTGTATTTCAAATAACCTATCTTCAAGCTCCCTAATTCTTTCTTCTGCTTGGTCGATTCTGCTATTGATGCCCTCTATCACATTGTGTGTTTGTTTGTGCTAAGGATTGAACCCAGGGGCATTTTACCTCCAAGCAACACCCCAAGCCTCTTTTAGTTTTTATTTTGAAACAGGGTCCTGCTAGATTGCTGAGAGTCTCAGCAATTTGAAGCCAGGCTCATCAAAATTAAATTGATGAGCCTGGCTTCAAACCTACAATCCTCCTGTCTCAGCTTCCCAAGTACTAGGTGGCTTGTGCCACCAAGCCTGGCTCTCTATTACATATTTAATTTTATCTTAGTGTGTTTTTCAATCCAAGGACTTCTGTTTGATTTTTTAATAGCTCCTATTTTTTCTATTAGAGTATTGAAGGATTTCTCTTTGCTTTCTTAAAACTCATTGAGTTGCCTTAAAAAAGCTATTTTAAATTTTCTATTTAATTCTCCTTTGTGTGCTGGTATTGGAAAAACTGCACTGATATTAATTTCTAGTAAAATGGAAAAGGCAGTCATTCAGGCAGGGAGAGACTGTAGCTCTGTTTGTTACATTCCAAGAGCTCCCCCTCCCTTCTTTTCTGCCCCTCTGTTCTAAATGATTAACCCATAGTAAGAATGTAAAGACAATTGAAGCCTCTAGCCTTAGAAGCATGTAGAGACTTAAGAGCACCATAGAGGCAGTTAAGGCCTTTAGCTCTAAGATCATGGTACACAGCCACACTGGCTGTAATAAGTGCCTCTGTTTCCCTCCTATTCTTTGTAACTCGGCCTTGGTGTGAGAAAGGCAAACTCCATGTGTTACATCAAAGTGCCCATAGTTGATAGACAACCAATACAGCCCAATACAATAGGGGTAAAAACAAGGTAGATTAGTGACCTCTGCGCTTAGTAAATACACTTAGTAGACTAGAATAAGTTATTCTACCTAAGGAATAAGTTATGCCTAAGAAATAAGTTACTAGCTCATTGCCTTGGTAATGCTGATAAAACCATACCAATGTGAGAACTGTATTTAAGGGGCCAAGGTCTGAGGGAAGGGCAGAGTTCCACTTTCGGGCTCTCCAGCATGTCTTCTAGGCATGCTGCTTTTCTTCTTCTCTTTTCTATTTCCTACTGACTTTGTAATAAAATTTTGTTAAAACTGCAACTGAGTTGCCTGTTAGTTTTAATTCTTCTCTTCAGACAATCTGATCTGAATTGAAGGAAGAGCCTACAGTGCCACTCCCACTGTAACACTTTGCTTGCCACCATATGGTCAGTTTTGGGTGCCTTACTTAGAACATTAGATCAAATTAAAGTTTACTGAAAGGTCTTAGTGCTTGTGTGCAATATCACCTTCATATTGAAAGATTGTATATTTATTCTAGTCTTTGTTAAACTAGCTTGTTTGTGCTTATTTCTCCAGAAATCCTAAGCAGTGTGCTTATTTTCTCTGAGTCTATTTCATCAAAGGATGGTGAGTAGGTGCAAGTTTCTTGGAAATCTGCTCTTGGTATTTTGTTACTGTTTCAGTACCTACTCACCAAGCACAAGTTTGTCACAATCTATAGTTGGTGTTTTGTTCAGAATGAAATACAATACCTAGAAATAATGGTCTATCCCCATGAGCCTGTCCCTGGAGCTAGGGTTGGCTCAGATGGTTCATCCACAGTCACCAGTCTACAGTCAACCACTGTAAGATTCTGCCTGCCTCTAGGCAAAATCACCATGGACTGACCAACCCTGTGCTTTTGTGCCATTCCTATGGCCATTAATAATGCCAAGCTGTGTTCACTCTGAGTTCATAGCCTGCATTAGGAAAGGACCATAGTCCATATGTGTATAGACTACTTATGGCTAAGATGGACTCATGGCCTAAAACTGCTGTGATCACTCACAGGTAGTGCTGGTGGAATAGAAGCCCAATGGACTTGGGTTGTGTGTCTTTTCTGCCTCTGGGACTATTCCAGATGCTTTATCTACAGGCAGGCCTGGGGGAGGAGACTGTTAGGATCACCCCAGTGTCAACTTTCACCTGTCTGGCACTAAGTTTTAGGACAATGTCCTGTGTTTCTATCCTGTCATTTTCCCTAGCAAATGACATCTTGCTCCATGCTACACTGCTTGGAGTCATGGTAATGTTGGTGAAGGCAGTCGCTTTACATACTGAGGCTAATGCTAAGATGGAATGCCCCTGAATCTTACAGCCATAGAGACCTGAACAGTTTCAGTGCACACCAAAACCCATGCCACAGTTGATAATGAAACAGGCTAAAATATAAATTCACCCTACTAGGACAGAGGTCTCTCTCTGGTACAGAGGCATATCTAGAATTTCACCTTCAAACACAGGTGTTGTTTGAGATTTAGGGAAAAATGATAGAGATAGTCCCTTGGCCACTAAGGCTGATGCTAAAGTGGGACACATCTGAGTCTCACAGCTACAGGGACTGCATATTCTCAAGAAGGGGGTGCATACCCTTTGCCCTATCAAAGGATGGCAATGATGCATACTGAGATTTAAACATGTCCCACCACCTCACAAGTCTCCACTCAATGCTGGGGCAGGTCTAGTGGTTCTATCTATGAGTGGTGGCCTATAAATATGGCCCCTGGTTTCAACCCAGTTCTAATTTCTACCCCAGTAGGCCTGGAACTAAGCTCCATGACCAAGTCTAGTGCTAACTTTCATGTTCTGCTCCCCAGCTGGTGGAGTCTTGCTTCCTGCTCTGCTGCCCATGATGGGAACAGGGGCTGTAGAAGCAGTCTCTTGTCACCTGGCTAGTTAGATACAATGGGCATTAGCCTGGAGGTAGAGTTTCAAGGCTTTGCTCAGGACCAAGTTCACCATGGGAGCCTGGTACTGGGTTCCAAGCCAAAGGCCTGGACTTTATTACTTCACTCTCTTTCAGTTTAGAGGCATCTCTCTCCATGCTGTATTGCTTGGAGTTGGGGAGGGGTGACATGGGCAACTACTTCCTTCCTGCCTTTTTCCATGAGTGTTTTCTTTTTGTGTCACTTAAAAGAAGCCACTGTTGTCTCTCACCTGGTTTCTTTTGTTCTTGTACAGACTTGGTGTGTCTGTCTTGATACAATTGCTGAAAGATCTGCCTCACCAGCCTTCTTGCTCTCTCTCCTCTACTCTTCTTCTTTACAAAGACTGCCTGTTCAAAACATACTGTTTTCTGTATATACTCATTTCTTTCTATCCCATTGGCCTTGGCTCAATAGGTTCCTTAAATTGAAATGGTTCTTTTCCTCATCTCAAAATGAACAAATTAAAAAACAGACTTCTCTGGTTTGCCCATGTCATCACCCTAAACAGTGATGGTATTTTATCTGTACCATTTATTGGCCAGCATCTAATTAATTACTGTTTCTTCAATATAATGTACCTCATTATATTAGAAATAGAAGAATATTTAGTAAACATTAAGTAAGAAAATAATAGAGATAAACTTTTAGTATAACTTGTGTATGTCCAAAACAGCAACATGTATAAACTGTTTTCAGTATTTTATATGAGATGGCAAAATATATTATTAAAAATGAATAATGGTCTTTGAGGAAAAATATATTATTAAATAATGAACAATGCCCTTTGAGGAAAATTTAATGGAGCTGGAATATTAAACCTAGAGAATGCAGTAACTCTAAAGCCTTTTACTGAATTATTTCTGAGTAATCTTTATAACATAATAGGTTGAAAAGACAAGTGCATTAAAAATTATCTCTTTAGACCAAAGGTTAGCATGAAGAAATTTTTATTCTAGTAGGAAATGGAATAATCATTTTGTGGGACTATATACAAACTCCACTACCACTCATAAATATTTCTGATAAGAGATAAAAAAATCTTTCCAGATATAGAGAATATGCTGTTTATGACAGCGTATACCACAGACAAACATGATAATATTAAGATCAGAATTGAACTCACTTAGCCCACAAATCAGATTTCTATTTCAAAAGGTAATGAGAAACTATATAGAAGAATTATATACATATATTGAAGAAAATCCAATTAGTTTAATGTGCTGGATGGGTTGTTGGATTTGAATTAAGGAAATAAGTTAGTCCTAAAAGCAAATGCTAAAATTCACTTGAAGATATTACAACTTTAATCTCGAGATTCTAAACTTCTTCCTAGTAACTTGACTTTGTAGGCAATTTTATGCAAAGAAGTAAATTTCAGAGGTCAGTTTTGGCTTGTACTTCTAAACTGATGCATCACTTGTCGCTTTCCAGTGATTTAAGAAGGAGAAAGAAAAGATTATACTCATTCATCTTCCTAATGATATCTGCCTTCTAGACCATACTCTGCATCTCTAAGTTGAAATTTTCAAACAGCAAATAATTCAATATAGAAGTGCCCTTTCTAAGGGAATATTTTTGTGGCAAGATAATTTTCGAGGTATTCATTAATGATTTCACCATATATTTTTGCTTTTTCTTTTCCAGTGAACTCTGTTCCACTTGCCTTGTGAAAGATTCGTGGTGGATCTTCCAGACTTTTGTTTCTAAACAAAATTTACTGAAACCAATTGAGAGGAACATATTTTGAAATAGAATCCAGTGAGAATAAGAGAATATTAAAATAATGATTGATGGGCAGTATTTCCTCCAGGATCAGAAAAAAATAATAACCCATATTCATAGCCATGCCGCAGGCCTTAGAAAATAGATAAAAGGGGAATACTGGATCATCTGCAAAGACAAAGCATGCATTGAATGGTGTTTGCAGATAGAATAACAATGGAACATATCTCATCAAAGGCCACTATGAATTACATTGCTCCAGCAACTTGGAGTTACATGCAAGATGAGTTATCACTTGAAAACATAATGGTCTCCTATTGAGTAGGTTGAGAAGTGTATGTAAGTGTTTGTGTGTGTGTGTGTGTGTGTGTGTGTGTGTGTAGGGGGATTGTGTGTGTTTAAATGTGAATTTATTTATCTTCATTGGCTCATGTTTCATTGGCTGAGGATATCTCAATTTGCATTAATAGCCTCCTAATTTTTAGTCATATTCATAGAATCATCCACCAGGCATCCCCAAAAGTAGAATTAGAAAAATTTCAGAGCAAGAAAGGAGACTTTCAAAAACTGGTGTAGAGGTACCATTATCACCAAAGGATAGGGAAATGGGAGGAGAAACCTACATGCAATTGCCCATTGTTATCAAGTCTAAAACCAAAAATAAAGCCAAGAGGACAAAGGATGTCATTACAACCAAATTGGAAGCTTAAAATCTAGAATATAGAAAGACCTTAAAAGACAACACTAAAAAACAAATAATCAAGTAATCAATTTCTTGAGTAATCAAGAAATGGGAAATTGAACTAAATAGACACTTCACAAAACAAGAAATACAAATGGCCAATAAATATATGAAAAAATGTTCAACATCATTAGCAATCAAAGAAGATGCAAATAAAAACTACACTGAGATTCCATCTAACCCCAATTAGAATGGCAATCATAAAGAAGTCAAATAAGAATAAATGCTAGTGAGGATGTGGGAAATAGAACACTTGTACACTATTGGTGGGATTGAAAATTAGTATAGCCGCTATGGAGATCAGGGTGGAGATTCCTCAGAAAATTGGGAATGGATCCATCATATGATCAAGCTATAACACCCATGGGTATCTTTCCAAAGGGACTGAAATCAGAATATTATAGTAATATATGCATACCCATGTTTATAGCAGCACAATTCACAATAGCCAATTATGGAACAAACCTGGGTGTTCATCAACAGATGAATGGATAACAAAATTATGGGAAATACACACAATTAAATTCTACTCAGCAATACAGAAAAACAAAGTAATGTCATATGCAGGAAAATTGATGGACCTGGAGAATATTTTGTCAAGTGAGATTAGTCAATCATGGAAAAGGAAGGGTCACATGTCTTCTTTCATATGCAGAAGCTAGAGAGTAACCAGGATACCAGAGGGACTTCAGATAATGGAGGAGAAACTCCAGTGGAGCCAGGGAGGTATGTAAGGGAAAGGGGTGGGGAGAGAGGGAATCAATAAAGGAATCAAGTCAGGGGCATGGGGAGGGAGCCAGGGGAAAGCCCACCAAGTGCTGTGTGAACTATATTATGACGTCAGACTCTAATTCATCAATAAAAATACATAAAAAACAAAAGCTCTGGTAGCAGTGTGGAAGACAGAAATTTTTTGGATGTTGTAGAAAAAAATACCAAGATATGATGAGCTTAGAATTAAAATTATGTAGCCAGGCTTGGTGGTGCACACTTGTAATCCCAGTACTTTGGGAGATGGAGACTGGAGGATCCGGGTTCGTGGCCAGACTCAGTTCTCTCTCTCTCTCTCTCTCTCTCTCCCTGTTTCTCTCTCTCTCTCTCTCTCTCTCTCTCTCTCTCTTAGTGAGGCCCTCCGCAACTTCATGAGAGCCGGTTTCAAAATAAAGTATAAAAAATAGGGCCGGGGGTGTAGTTCGGAGGTAGAACACCTCTGGGTTCAATCTCCGGTACCGCCAAAAAAAAAAAAAGAATTAAAATTATAACACCTGGAAAAAATAAGCAGTTGTATTGGAGTAATATTAAAAATATATAGTTGGGAAACAAATAGATATGAGTAACAAGAAAAGAGAGAGTTCAGGGCTAAAAGCCATGTTTTTAACACTTTCATAGTTGAGATAGTCTCTGAAATGAGAAGGCTAGAGCAGACTTGAGAGAAAAATTTACAAGTTCTCTATTGGACATGTTATGTTGAGAAATCTATAATATGTACACATTGGAAGTTTCAGAGATAAAGAGTTAATTCTCTAGATATAGTGATATTTGAGTTTTTCAGTTTTACATTTTTGAGAAAGGAATGACATTCATTGTATATATAATTATTGGTAGTCATAATCTGTTGTGATGAATGTTTAATGAGTTCAGTCACTAGAGCAAGAACAATGAAATGGTACAATATCTGAAAACTGAGGTGCCTGTGCAGAAGAGCAGCATATTTTGAAGGTATTTCCCAGTGTTGGCACATGCTTTTAAATTTTCAAGCAATTTGGCAAATATAGTCTCAATACTCAAATCAAGTTATGCAAGACACACAAGATGACAGTATCTTTATTTGAAGCATAAACTATAGTTCAGAGAGAGTAAAATATCTCCCAACAGGTAGCAGAGGCAGGTAATCACATGGACTTGGTTTCCTGATTCTCACACAATCACACTGTTAATTATGCCTTATTTTGTTCAGGAAATTATAGATGATGTGATAGTTACTCAATAATTAATTCTTTACTGTACATTATGAAATGTTATTTTTAAGAGACAGAAATATTTTTATCTGCATTCAAGCACTGATATTTGAATTGAGCCATAACAAAGTACCCTAAACTGGGTAACTAAACAAAACAGAAATGTGTTGATTCCCAGTTATAGAAACTACAGATTTGAAACCAAGATGGCAGAGCCATGCACCTTCTTTTTTTTTAACATGCTTTTATTGGTGCATTGGAGTCTTACATTGCAATGAATATCTATTTGATGTTAACATATATGCATACAGCTCTTAGTGCCCCCTGCCTCCCCCCACCTGTATGAAATACCAAGAATGATGTTGGTATATTTTCACATGTACATATTGTTCATGATAGTAATTCCATTAATTCCCTTCTTTCTTGCCCTCCCCCTTCCCTTGTACCACTTCCCTTGTTCTGCTGAGGGTTCTCCATTATCAACCAGAGTCCCTTGTGTGATCCTACTACTCCTTAGGTTGCACACATTAATGAAAACATATGTCCCTTCTTTTTTGTGATTGACTGATCTCGCTTAACATAATGTTCTCCAGATCCTTCCACTTTCTTGTAAGTGCTGTTATTTTGTTCTTTATTGCTGAGTAGAATTCAATTGTGTGTATTTCCCACAATTTTGTAATCCACCCATCTGTTGATGGACACCTAGGTTGGTTCCATGATTTGGCCACTGTGAATTGTGCTGCTATGAACATGGGTATGCATAGCCCAGGTCCAGATGGTTTTCCAGCCGAATTCTACAAAACCTTTACAGAAGAACTAAAACTAATACTTCACAAACTATTCCATGAAATTGAAAGAGACAGAATTCTTCCAAATTCTTTTTATGAGGCCAAGATCACATTAATACCAAAGCCAAATAAAGACACTTCAAGAAAAGAGAATTACAGACCAATATCATTAATGAACATAGAGGCAAAAATTCTAAATAAAATACTAGCCATGCACATTCAAAACCATATTGAGAAAATCGTACATAATGACCAAGTTGGTTTCATCACAGGAAAGCAAGTCTGGTTCAAAGTACGCAAAACAATGCACGTTATTCACCATATAAATCCAACTAAAAACAAGAATCACATGATCATTTCAATAGATACAAGCTGGATACAAGATCAACCTAAAAAAATCAGTAGCTTTCATATATGCCAACCATGAAT